>CANYBF010354855.1:0-37837 GCA_948192965.1 Dalechampia spathulata
TCTGACTTTGGGGCTTCGGGTATATGAGGGATCTAAAATGGTTTGTTCTGCAAATTGCTTTCATCAACTTGAAATTCTTACCCTTGATCATTTGTTAAAATTAGAAGAATTAGAAATTGAAGAAGGTGCAATGCCTTGTCTTAAGGCTTTATGTTTAAATGAGCTAAGAAAATTGAGGAGGATTCCTGAAGGTTTGAGGTTTATCACCACACTCCAAGAACTGAAGCTGAATGGCGTCACAGATGAATTTTTAAGGAGGATTCGAGTCATAGATGGGGTGGAAGGAGAAGATGTTTACAAGGTGCGCTACATACCTTCCATCTCACTTGGTTGAAGTTTCGATCCTACAAAACATTATTGAGATTTGTGGTGGGTAGTCATGGTGTAGTGGATGTTGTCTTGTTCATTAAGTAATGCTCGGAAATGTACGTCTTATGAGTGGAAGACATTTATTTGGACCGGCAGCGAGGAAGCCCTTCTCCAATTAAATGCGGATGCTAAGCCAGCCAATTGTCCCCGTTGTCTCGTACTGTATTTTCTTTTATTTTTTAAAAATAATAAAACAGAAATTATCTCCATAAATGTAATTAATAAAATAAATATATTTATAATTTAATTTACAGAATTTAAACTATATTAATATGATTATAATTAGAGAAAAATATAAATTTAATATGTGAAATTTTTTATACTAGAGACTTAACCTATTATTATATCTAGATATTTGATGCATCATCATACTATATTAATAATTGATGTAAAATGTTAATATTAACTACCATATGTGTATGTATTTTTTAAAAATAAATAATTAAATATTTGAATTTTTTTATTAAAAGTAAAAATGGAAACTTTCTTTTCTAATTAAACAAGGATTTTCTATTAATTTAATTCTACCCTTACAATAACGTCACATGTCAACCAGTGAATATCATATTTAAGCATACATTTTGATATAAATGTTAATCTATGTATTGATATGAACATTGAAATGCAACCGAATTTTGTCAAAGTTATATAGCTAAGAAAATAATGGAGAGGCTTTAACTCCTGCCTACAATGAGAAACATGCATCAAGCCTGAAACTTGACAGCATCCCGCTGCATGTTATGACAGGCCCTATCCTTACACTTCATTACATTAATGTTTGATTTTATGTTACAAGGCTATACAATTAATGAGCCTGAATTATGTTGTCGTTCCAGAATGTTGTTCAAAAAAAATTAACTAGGTTAAGCTAAACCATCAAAAAGCAGAATCAACACAATGTGTATGTGTTCACACCTGTTCACGGAATCATAACACAAAACGCAAACAATAACGAGAAACAAAAGAGAAACGACATGCAATTTACGTGGTTCGGTAACGTGCCTACATCCACGGGCAGAGGAGTATTTTGATTAGGTGATCAACGTTGCAATTGGCACAAGCTGGTTGCTGAAGAGCTCAATCTTTGATGTTATCAGGAATTTATTTAATCATATATATTCACATATAACAAAAAATCAACCACTTAAAAATATTAATAATGAATAATAATATAATTAATAATTACAAAAGAATTATTAACTAATAAATAATCAATATATATTTTACATAATAATTACAAAACTAAATATTCTAAATCATTTAATTTTCATTTAATAAAAATATTGATTCTAAATGATTAATATATATTCTTGTATAAATTATAAAACTTATTTAATTTTTAAAAATATTTACTTTATTATTTTCATTTAAACAAATAAATGATCATGAAATCGGTTATTAGATTGTGGATTTCAATACAAAAAATTCTACCCTTGTACCACTGAAATTGGAAGCCTAATTACTGATTTCATATTTAAAAATAATTATAAATTATGATAATTTTAAAAATCAATTCCAGACCCACATCATTATAGAAAATAATTTCCAAAACCACATTATTCAGATCTTTAAGCCGATACAGGCAACATGTATTGTACCGAAGCATGCTATATATTAATACTCCTTTTAACATTACTAGTTCCCATAATATATTAGTAATTAATATAAAATGTTGATATTAATAATTAGATGTATGTATTTTTTTCAAAATTATATAGCCAAGAAAATATGGAGAGGCTTTAACTCCTGCCTGCAACAATAAACATGCATTATGCCTCAAACTTGACAGCATCCGGTTGCATATTATGACAAGCCCTATCCTTACATTTGATTACACTAATGTTTGATTTTATCTTAAAAGGATATATAACTAATGAGCATGAATGGTGTTCCTGCATTCTTAAGAGCCAATATGTCACTCCATAATAGTTGAAAGGAATAACTAGATGAAGCTAAACCATGAAAAAGTAGAATCAACACAATTTATATGTATCCAACCCATCCTCTAATTACATAACACATAATAATGATGAACCCAATTCAAAGAACGTCAAACCTAACAAAACTGGCCCATGGCTTGGATGGGGTGAGCTATTCAAGCTGGCGATTCACCCAAAAGAAGAGTAAGCTCACGAAGTAGCAGCTTTTTGCTTGTGTTGAATTTTGAACAAGTATTCCTTATTCACTTTTATGCCATCAGCTACATTGATATACCGTTTCATTTCTAGATGCTTGCTGGAAGCTTAATTTCTTGTGTATTTTGTTAAAAATTTAGCTATTAATTTGGAATTTAGTTGTTCTTTATCCTATTTTTAACATCACCAGGTAATCAAATGGAAGAAACCAAGTTACCAGGGGATAACTTGGCCCAGTTAGGCAAAGCTGGAGCTGTCCTCATGGTATGCAGAACTTGTGGCAAGAAAGGTGACCACTGGCCATCACGGAGCCCCTACAAGGATCTTGCACAACCAGCTGAAACTTTCGTTGATAAACCAGCTATATCAGAAACTAAAAATATCCTACATGGGAAAGATACAGGCAAGTTCTTGGGTTTATAAGGGGGAGGGGCCTTACTTACTCAAACTGTTCCGCACATTTGGTCCTGTTAGCCGTGTTTATGTTGCTATCGATCAGAAGACTGGTGTGAGCAGCGGTTTTGATTTTGTGAACTTTGTAAACAAGGAAGATGCAGAGAGGGCAATCAACAAGCTCAATGGATATGGTTATGACAATCTAATCCTTCGAGTCGAGTGGGCTACACCAAAGATCTAATTAAAGTATCATCTGGTGAACAGATCTCGGCTATCTGCATCTTCCCGAGGCCCTACTTGTTACCCTCCTCGAGTGTTTTGGTTGTTGATTAAGTTACTTTCATTCGAAGGAGAGCAAAATCGTATGTTTATTATTGTTATTGCATCGTAATTTGTTCTGGCACTGAGTATAATACTTAATCTTAGCCTACTTTATATTCACTTCTCCATACTCATGATGCTGGTCCTGAAACTTCCCAGATGGCGCACTGACTTCTCTTTGCACCTTCTCCCATTCCGTCAAAGGCTTGTTAGCCAAGAAGCCTCCAAGAACAACAATAGCCAGAGGCAGTCCTCCACATCTTCTCACCATCTCCTTTCCTAACCTTTCAAACTCTGGCCTGTAACTTTGACTGGCAGCAACGTCATATTGGAAGGCTTTTTTGCTGAGAAGTTGCCAACCTTCTTCTTCCGTCAAAAACGGTGGTTCAGCAGGCGATCCCCAAGGATCCGAGCACAAAGCAACTTCCTTGATGCGGGTGGTGAACAAAATTTTGCTTCCTTGCTTGTCGTTGGGGAAAACACACTTCAAACAATCTCATGCCTTGCGTTCCCAAATATCATCAAGTACAATGCTAAACTGCAATTTTTGAAAGATAAACTGCAAGTAGTGTTTTTTAGAATCAACGTGAGGTACAACCAATCTTTTTTAAAGTCAAACTAGGCACTATCTTGACACTGGTTGTTCTTGTTTGATAACTCTTTCAACCCAAATTATTATCGTAACGATGGTAAGCTGATGATGGCATTTGCTAATAGTTTAATCGTTTCATTCTTGTCCATTATCACTCTCCTTTTTTAATCAAATTAGGTACTACTAATTGGATTTTACAAATTGATCTTTACTCATTTTTAAAAGCCGGCCTGTCTTAACCAAGGTTAGGCCCCCATGGTTCCAGTTGTCTTTTCCTATGACATTATACAGTAACTATGGAAGTACTTAAAAAAATGTAAAAACTATGTTGTCTTGAAGATAATGCTATCTTATCTTATTCTAAACATCTAATTGATATTTTTATTAAATGTATGATTACCATGTCAAAACTAGTGCAGCTTACAACTGATCAATGAGTTTTTGAGTCTTATTTTGTTTCCTTATTATGTGGAGCTTATTTACAAGGCAGGATCTTTGGGAGCTAGCGGCTGGTAATGAGATAGTAATTCCAACACATACTCCTCTGAATGCTAAGCTGCGAAGACGATGGAAAATCTAATGTGGTAAATTTTTGTTCGCTTTTTGAGCTTCCATTAGCAAGGAATGAACATGTTCGTGATGTGGAAGCATTAAAGCAGTGTGGGACGTACTTGAAAAGTTGTTTACTTGGAATAACATCTAATGCACGATCTTATGCGAGGCATGTGACATAAAAGCAAGGGAAGGAGATTTTCTCTAGGTGATTGATCATCAAGAGAGTGATTGAGCTACAAGTTCTTACGACAGAGCTTCGACATGCAGAATTGCAGTCAATTATGGCAAAATACAACATCACAACCACTGTACAGTCAAAAGCATGGAGGGATGCGTGTTTGTTCGCTTCAGTACTTTCGAGGTAGTGAGCATGACATATTAGAAATTGATAAAAACTCATTTGGAGTCACGCCAGAAGATCTAGAATCTCCCTCCCAGACTCTGAAATTTCTACCGAAAAGCCTCATCTTTTTGTTTTTGCAATTCTTTGGATTGGAGCAAGTTCAGAGGGGAATTCTAGGGAAGCTGCCTAATCTGAGGTATTTGTACTTGATGTATTCATACGAGGGACATAAGATGGTTTGCCCTGTCTCCTCTTTTCATTAACTTGTATAGTTATCTAGCGTAGAAGAATGGGATATACAGGACGGTGCCAAGCCATGTCTCAGATCATTACAACTTGTAGTAAAGAGTAATTTAGAAATGATTCCAGAAGGAGCTCACTCTTAAGGAAACTGTTTGATTTACCTATCACAGCCTTTCTGACTTGCATGTTATTAGCGAGAGAAAGAGATTACTATCAACATACACCCATCAGGCATATTGAAAAGAAGTGCTGTTTACATACCTGCCTACAAGAATAGACTTGCATCAAGTCTGATTACATACAGTAACGACCCCTATTCTGACAAATGATTACATTAATGTTTCATTTTATGTTAAAGAATATACAATGAGCCTGAATTATGTTCCTACACCCTGAAGCTCCAGAATATTGTTGAAAGAACTAACTAGGTGAAGCTAAACCATGAAGAAGGAGAATCAACACAATGTATATGTATCCAAGCTATATTGTATTTACATATTACATGATGATAATGATGTACCCAATTCAAAGAACATCTAACCTAACAAAACTGTGCCATGGCTTGTATGAGGTTAGCTACTCAAACAGGCGATTCACCCAAAAGAAGGGTATGCCACCACCCGCATGCTACATCTCTAGGGATGCAACCCTCTACTGTAACTTGTGAAGGAATGTTGCGGTCTATCACGTCACCCAACCCAAGCTGTCGCACAACATCCAAATGTTAAAAAACATGAAATCTTAAGATACAAGGAAATATATTAGAAGCATCTTTAGATACAAGGAATGTTGTAAAACTTGTAAGCACGGTACCTGGCCGTACTTGTTCCATCCCCAGCAGAACGCTTTCCCGTCCTCTTCAATAAAACAAAAACTGTGAGTTAGGCTCAAATGTTAATTAAAGCTCATTATTAAGCTGGCAACAAACTTGTCAACAATTATTTTTTGAAATAGTAAAGCAATCCATGGAAAATTCACAAACATGGTCATCATCGTTGGCTAAAATTAGTTAAGCTATCATTGGTATCAAAAGATGATGCCCCCACCCATGGTCCCCACACCCCGACCCGACAGGATTGTGAAGGAGGTAAATCACGGTACCCAACGGCCTTCTAGATGGGAGATCCGTGGTCTTGGTGCCCATAAGGAGCCCACCCGTAGGGTGTAACTCCCACACTGCAGCTGCCAAAACTCGAACCTTGGATCCTTGGTACCAATTCTGTCACCCGAGTACCAACTGAGCTATACCCATGCGAGTTAGTTAAGCTATCATGTTATAACTACCTTTGATTTTCCACCGCTCCCATGATGTCTCAATTGGTCTTAATTCCAGACCAACCGAGAAATCATATCAAAATAATTAATATTGATGAATATGAAAATGAATGCCAAATGACAAACTAAAACATGTCTCAGGTTGGAATCAAGAGAGGATAGAAACAAGCGTGCCCTCCTGATCGTGGTTCCTATACCTGCAATTAAAGCACTATGCCGAGCCCCACAAGAAACACCTTTTGCATGTACGTCTTCCAAACTTGGAGCATCCAAAAGCCTCGGTGTAGTCTGATTAATAAATATAAAAAAAATAATAGCAATGAGTTAAGGGGACAGACATCTCCAAATGAAAAAACATCTGTTACCATAAGCAATCAGACCAATGCTTCCCTTCTCTGTTTTGTACAGGAACTCGGAGTCTGAGGTGTTAATAACCATAACCCCATACACCATTTTTCTGTTTTCTTATATGAAACTACAATTGACCGCTCATTCCAATTAATTTCCTTTTTTATTTTTTTGATTTGAAACTACAATTTGCCGCCTATTCTTCTCTTCAAGAACCAATACGTGAACCAGCATCTTCCTAGTTCCCACAATGATATGACAAATGTTTTTCTATCCTCTTATAAAATATTGGCCTTTGTAATGTACCTCTGCCTGATCACCACCAGTTCCAAGTTGTCCAAACTGATTCCCGCCAAATGCATAGACGTCGCCATCAGCAGAAACACAAATAGTGTGCCACAAGCCTGCCGCAACACCAACTATCCGTATGCCCAGCAATGAAGATACACAAATGGGTCTCAGCTCATCATCTGTGCTCCCTTGTCCACACTTGACAATAGAACGTAATATGAAATTAATTTTAACCCTCATTTCATTATATCTCAGACATGCAATAATGAAGTTTACACCACAAAAATAGAACACGAGCATTTTAAAAGATATAGAGTACGTAGACAATCCCTTGTTAGAGAACCTCATCTTCAACATCTACAGTGCTTTATTCTTCACCATTTTCTACTTTACCTACATATTGATCCTGAACAAGAGTTAATATGGGAAACTGTGACAAGAATGGTGAAGGATGCAAAGATTGAAATTTTTCGAGCAAGCAGCTAGCAGAGAGTTTACAGCTTGGAAAATATCTATACTTCACGAAGCTTGAGCACTCAATCCCAAAGTCATCCTCAAATGAATTCAAAAATTAAGAAACTAGATGTGAAGGGGAAAGAAAGGACAAAATGAAATCCCACTCCAAGAACTAGAGACAATGTTGATGGATTAAACCAACAGCACGTTTAGAGGCTTTGTTGGACTTCACCATAAAGAAGCAAGTATTGATTACTGTAGGAAGAAAATCTATTCATTAATCGTTCAAATAATTTTACAATCATCTCTGCAAAGATCAAGGATTTTCAGTGAGATGCCTTACGACTTCCATTTAAAAAGTCAAAATCTGTTGTCTACGTGATTCTGTACTCTAATCCGGGATCGCATTAGTCTAAACTAAAAGAATAACCTGCATTATCAAGGGCAATAAGGAAATTTGAATTCCTGCTCACATGGTAGAAGATTTCACCACTAGTCAAAACATATCAAACCATTGACCCACATTCAACAGATCAGTCCTTGTTCCAAGAAAACAAAAGGATCAATCCAATAATTGACCAAGTATTAATGATGATGAACTTCATCTGTTGGACAAAAAAATACACGGTTGGCTTGCATAACCAAAGAGGATTCCGTGCTCTGCAGAAACCACTAACTGTCGCTAATTTTGTTCAAGATAACATCTACCCAAAGACCATCTTGAATGACAACGGCTGGCTTTTTCAAAAAAGAAACAAGAATAAGGACTTCCATGAATGTACCAACAGATGCCCAAAGTTGCAAGTGAGCAACGAATTTACTTGTGAGAAACTATAATATCTAGAAGAAGTTTAATATTCCAGACTACCTGTCCATAGAGTCCCCAGCCAAAAGTAAGGAGTGCTCCAGCATCTGTTCACGAAACACATTTGAGCAAACAAAGTAAACATACCTATGTCAAGGTAAATTGAGCATTCCAATTTCAAAATATGCTATCCGACCTCCAAATATAGGTTACTACTCTCAAATTCTCAATGTGAAACCATGTTATGATTACATGAATACAAATTAATCAATAAGCAGATTTTTATTTTTTTGATCTAATATATAGGTTACTTTATTGGATGCATACCTGTGATTACAGCACTGTGTCGCCCTCCACAAGCAATCCCTTTCACATAATTTCCAGGAACTCTAAAACCATGTCCCTCCGAAGTCATGCCTCCTCGAGAAAATGCAGCTGGCCGATCTTTTCCAAAAGATGAGTCAATGCAAGGTACAGGATGAGGAGAGGAAACCATCCGTATCCGTGAGCCCAGACCAAGTTGCCCTTCACCTCCGTATCCCCAGCCCCAAACCTGTCCTATATCTGGAACTTTGGTGAATTAGGATACAAATATCTTGCTTCATGTAAAAAAGATCTTCCATAGCTTTAAGCTTCATACTGTGTAAATCACAGAGAGAACCACACAGCAGAACTCTGGATCAGAAAGGTTCTGTTTCATGATAGGAATTACCTGACAATGCTAAAGTGTGGCGACCACCAGCAGCAACGGCAGTAATCCTCACTCCTGGATTCAGTGTTACTAGACATGGCAGCGCTGAAAGTGTCTCATCACCAGAGGACGAGCTTTCAGCTGTTTGTTTTGAAGATGATATCCTCCTGCGTTTCGTATTTTCATCTCCACTTCCTCTGCCATCAGTTCCACTACTAGATCTTGAACCCTGAGAACGAGGGCTTACTGCAACAAGCCATTGATGCATCAATCATATGATTAACCAGTTAATTATGCCTAACATATAGCAACCTGGAATTACCTTGTTCAGTTAAAAAATGACTCGGTCTGTCAAACAAATCCTTATCCATGGCCCCACTTGCTGATGGATCTCCAAAGACCTTCCCTGAAGGAACACACTCTTTCCAACCCCAAGTGTAAACTTCGCCAGCATCTGCAAGTAGAAAAGACAAATAAGCCCAGTCTAGTAGCCTAGACAGAGAGAACTAAAAGAGACTGTTGGACAGATAAACAACAGTATTCAAATCACACCATTTCCCCATGCTTTGGACTCATCTCCAGCATTACACGTACGATGACAAGAGAATCTTTACCTGTAGCTGATACACAATGTGCCCAACCAGCCGCAGCTTTGATGATAGAAGCTTCAGTTGGGAGAGGGAAGGCCCCAGGAATTTCCTTAACAAAAAAAGTTCAGAAATGAAAATGCAGGTTAGTCCTACGAGAAGAAAAAGAAAAGATGCACATAGATTTAGCTACAAGTCTTATATAGGGCCACACTACCCCATGCTTCCCGGACGTGACATAGCTTTGACCTAGATCGTCTGTTGAACCCCATGTAACAAGCTTTCCAGACTCTGATTGAAAAATAAACATAAGTACAAGCAAAAACAAAAAGCAAAAAAAAAAATTACAATTTTTTGAACAAAGTGAAAATTTTCAATAGATTAAGAAAGAGGTGAACAACATGGTTTGAAGGGCGGCAAGAAAATCCAAAGTGTATTCATACACCCACAGCTAAACTGTAAGCAAACACTCAAAAAGCTAGAAGTAACAGCAAATATAAAGAACCAGTTAAAAAGGATTGCTGCAATTGGACTGTTTTGGTTTAACTGAATATTGAATGTAAAAATAGTTTTCGTTTCTTATACATGTCAAATGTAGCAAGAGCATATATATGTATATATGGTTTTATTGAAAACTGACACTAAATCTTTCCCAAATTTGAATTTAAACCATACAAAAATACATCTAATAGTCTATCATTAACTTTAGCTCGCAAAGCTACCATCTTTTCAACGGTTTTAAGACCACAACAATGAAATCAACATTCTAATATGCAAAAACTAACAGTAATTTCTTATCTTTTCATCTGGTTCCCGCATTTTCTCTCAGTAACCAAAGAGCTGGATCAATTTACTGAGAACAGATTAAGAAAGAAGAACCAGAGCTAAAACCTTTTCAATTGGGCTTAAGATCACTACTACAACACTCAACTTTACATTATTATAAACACAAGATTCATCAAATACACACTCAAAATGTTTTCTTTCACCAGTTTCCTACATTTTCTCAGAAACCAAACAAGAAAGCAAAAAAATAAAAGGAAGACGATTCTTTTGATTGGTAGGTAGTTTTTTATTTTTCCTACATACGAATGCTCCTTTTAAATTATATAAAGAAACACATTTTCCCAAATCCAAGCTTCCAAATATTACAAATCTGAGAAGAGATAAAAATAGCTAAATCAAAATCTTAAAATAAAATAATATCTTTTCACCCCAAAAAGGAACGAAAGGAGGAAAGCGAGTACCAGAAATAGCCATGGCGAATCCACAACCACCACCACAAACATCTTTCCAGGAATAGCCATCAGCCCTGACAACAACCGGAGAAAGAATCGGCGACCTTTGAGGCAAAGCTCCAGGCAGATATCCCCACATAAATACTATCTTTTCCTTGGGCATTTCCTCCATTTGCTTCACTTCGTTTCCTTCCCCATTCATTTCCTTGAATCCAAACACACCACAAACAAATACTCCACCAGAATCGTAAGGTTATGTTTGGAGTTTGGTAGAACCGAAAGTGAAGAAGACCAGAAGAGAAACGAGGCCAAATTTTTCTCTGTTTCTTTCTCTATTTTTATTCTATAATTGTACCGTATCATTTTCAAAGGAAATAGGCGTGCCACGTAGGATACTCCACGTGGGAACGCTAGTACACGTGGCTGAATATCGACCGGTAGATTACTGAGTGAATTATAGCCAAGAGTTTCCCGGAAGTTTCTGGAAGGTATAGCTCTGTTTTTAACAAAAGAACAACTACAGAGGAAAGGACTTAATGGCGTGGATGGTTTTATAACATGACACGTGGCCAATACCCTAGGCAACTTCAATCATTATATATCGCTACGTGTCTAATTTCTGAATGGTTTAGATGTTTATTGAGATGTGGTGAAAGTGTTATTTGCATGTGGTGCTTTTGGTCAATCATTAGGGTTTTTCCGTCAAAATGCACCCATTTAATTGTCTTAATTATTAATTTATACGAAATTAATAATTTAATTATTTCTAGATTAATTTCGTAATATTATTTTTTAGAATTTTAGCGTTTTGATTTAAAATATTTTTTTAAAAATAATGCTTAAAAATTGATTTATTATAAAAAGTTTATTATTTTTTTAATTGTCCGGATTATAAAAGGCGGATAAACTACCAAGTGGGCTCTCAAGTACGGATCCGTAAAACGACAAAGTTGAGCCACAAAGCCCTAATTAATTGGGCCTGAAATACCACATGGTGGCCCACTAGGAAATACCATAGTAGGGCCTGTGGTGTCGTCCTCATTAAATCATTTGATGGGCTGTCTAAACCACTTGTTGACGCAAGCCGACCATCGAGTGGATTAGATTACATCTGCCATGATTGTATGTGGAAGGACCCACAATTGGGTAGTTGAAACTGTTCTGGATTAGGTGATCATGTGGCTTGCAAGACATGTCCTATGATTGCTTGGTAATAGAAACGGGTTAAAAAATAATTTTAAAATTATTGTACAAAAATCTTAGGATTGATCCCAACCTGTTCAATGATATTATATATTTAAATTGTGCGTTTTATTTCTTCTGTAATAATCATATGGATTTATATTTAATTCATGATCTTAATATTTAATTTATATTCTTGGATATTCAACCATTTTATTTTACCATATTCATCCAAAATTTAATTTATTTTTTAATTTGTATTGTTAATATTTAAATTTCATGTTAACTTTGTAATTTATTCATCTGATTCTTAAACATAAACATGTATAGATTTATTTTTATCATGTATAAATATATGTTATTTAATAAATGATATTTTTCATAAATTGAATTCTATATTTTTTAGTTATAAAAATTATGATATTATATTAATCAATTATTTAATCTAAAAATTTAAATAATAATAATAAAATATAATTTATAACAACCAATACATAATATATATTACTATCATTTCTATCATCATTTTATTTAACAACAAATCTACATCTTGTAACTATAAATTTATTTGACTGTTAGTTATTATTTGATATTATTTTAAATATAAAAAATTAAATAATGGACCGAGATAAATTCTGAGTAACAACGAATATATCATGTGTTTTTTAGGCACGTACGATCGTCCACAAAAATTAGGGGGTCCCATAAATAATGAATGTTGGGTGGTATCGTCCTCAATAATGGAAGGATCTAAAAAACTGATAGAGCCAAGTCATCGTGTGGTCATTACGGGAAATGTGTATGATTGCAAGTGAAAGCTGAGGCGAGCCCATGGTAGTGGTTGGTGGGTGATGGGTCATGGCATATGTTAACCATTACGGAGCCTGTGGCTTGGAAGAGATGCCCAATGATTGACCATTCAGCATTTTTGCTGTGATTTTGTTGACTCACGAAGCATTTCGGTCTTTAGGTAACATGGGTTTCTATTATTGAAATGAAAAAGGAAGGAAAAAGATACCCGCACGAGTGTAGCCCAGTTAATATTCGGGTGTGATGTTGGTACCAAAGAAAGGAAAAAGATAAAATAAAAATATCAATCTTTTTACATCACTTTTACATTTATACTATCTTTTTATTACTGCTTTAATCATTCATTTTTAAAAATTAAAAATACATTTAATTTTTTATAATTAAAATATCTTAATTTTGACTTGTTCAATATTTTAATTAGTAAACGATTAAAATTCCTTTTATACAATAACATAATTATAACTTTCTATTTACTTAATGTAAAAATAATGGTTTAAATCTTAATATATTTAATTTGATTAATTTTGATATTTTTGTTGGTTTGTTTTGCATGATTGGGTTGATTTTCTTTTTGCTCAGCCCTACAAATGAAAAAATGAAAGGAACGTGGTAATGGTAGAGTGCATCAATAATTTTGAGATTGCATTCTCTTTTGAGCAAAAGTTAGAATTGATTGGAACTGATGATCTTCTTCTTTCAATTTAAAGGTAACTATCGAGTCCATGGGCAGTGACGTGGTTTCAATATCATTAATCTATTTGGACGGTTTTCAGTTGGAAGTTAAATAATTTTTTTAAAAAAAATTATTAAAATATCAATTTTTATTATAAAAATAACGTACTGATTTTATTTATAAGATCATAAAATATATGTATTTTATTATATATACAATAATAATAATAATAATAAATATAGATATATTATTTGATTTAAAGTATTTATAAATTTAAATATTATATAAATCTTTAAAATATTATTTTTATAAATATTTTTAAAAAGTTCGTTGCTGACATAATTTTTCCAGCAACTAAAAATAGAACTTTCTAGTTTGTTGGGAGGTTTGAGAAATTCTGGTTTGGAATTAGATTGGAGTGTTTTGGTCTCCACACGATTGAATTAGTACGACGAGACAGTTTCATGTGGCATTGCGACAGCCGCAATGTTATAGGTTGGGACCGTCTAATTTTCTTACATCAATTCCTAACGCTATTGATTTCTCTGGCATTGCCTGTTATTGTTTTAGTTGACCCAATCAACGACCTCACTCGTTATTTTTTCTACAATAAATAAATAAATAATTAAAAGAAATAGAAACTTCACTATCAAATGCTTTGTCATGTAAGGATGAGAAAAAATTAGAAATCGAAAAAGTTAATTTAATAAAATCATTTCTTTTAGTTTAGTTTAAAATTTTTAAATTTGAAAATTTTAATTTTATTAAATTTTATTTAAAGATTTTTAGTTTAACTGAAGCAGCGTAATATTTATATTTTATTTTTATTTATTTAATTAATTATGTATAAATGATTAAATCAAATCAATCAATCAATCTAAAATAAGTATTCAATTTGATTCAATTCATTTATTTTTAACATTTATATTTATAAAGAATTTTATAAAATAATATTGATAATTTTAATTTAATTTAATTTTAAATTAAATCAAATGCTCATCCTAATTATTATTATATGATAAGAAAACTTTAGATGATTTCATTTAAATTTAGAATATAATTTCATGTATTATTTTATGAATTAATTTTAAACAATAATTTCAATATAAAAAAATTTAATTATTTTATCAAATATATATATATAGATATTTATAAATTTACAAAAACAAAGAGTGGGTAAAATAATTGAGGGCTTAAAGAATGTGCTTGGAGAAAAGAAGACCTGATTGAGTAGTACCTGCTTGTAGGCAATAAGGGCCTGCTTCCCCATCCTCCTCGACATGGCTATTTGAGTTAAAATCACTTTACTCGCATGGTAATAGCCCAATTCTTACTCGAATGGTAGAATTGATATAAAGATTCAATGTTTGAGTCTTGACAGTTGTAGTGTGGGAGTTACATCCTATGGGTGAACTCTTTGTGGGTACCAATTCCACGGATCTCCCATCTAAAAAGTCGTTGGTACCATGATTTACCCCTCTACAATCTTATCGTGTCAGGATGTGGGAGTCCCTGGGATGAAGGCTTCACCTTTAGATACAAAGAGTTAAAATCACTTTCAATTGATACTTGGAAAGGATGCTTTTGGAATTATAATTTTTAAATTTTTTATAAAAATCTAATTTTTATGATAAATTTAAAACATTTTTTAAAATTAAAATAAATTTATAGTAATTTATAATAAATTTTGAAAAATACTAGAAGTTAGTCCTGGTAAGTGTAATAACATGAAATTTTACTTAATAAACGTAGTAATTGATAAATATTGAAGGAGAAGCATCATGATAAACATTATCATATCTATTATTTGGAAAAATTCAAATTCTTTGTACTAGCTTATATAAGATTTTTATCGTGCTAAAATATGAAATACGAGAATCAAATTATTATAATATTTTTTTGAATTTTCATATATGATTCTTATTTTTTGAAAATTAAAATTAAAATTATTTATTTATTTTATATTATTAGCTTAATTTATATGTGAATATATGAAACAGATTTGAACAAATCTAAAATTAATTATTGGATCGCTTCAGATTGCTTTCTTCATCTATTAGATTTCTCTTTTCTGTCACCAAAATCAATAACCACGATCTGAACGTTAATTGTTCAAAACAAAAGAAGAAAGTTAAGTGCATAAAGTGAAGTTTGGGTGAAGATTATTGATGAGGATGATGGATTCTAACACTAACTAAGATTGTTTTGTAGTACTTTAACTGATTTTTGTCTTCATTTGGTAGTGAGATTACTTTAACTGATTCATCAATTTCATGCAAATCCTGCCCACATGTTGCTTCATCACACGTATAGCCACAGAATCACACTCTGCTGGAAACAAGCATCAAATGAACCAGATGAATCATGGAGGAGTTGCGCCAACTGATTCTTGTGATTGTCCATTTACACATGCCAATGGAACCCGCCATTAAAACCTAGTACCCATCTCCCCCTCTCACTATTATATATATATATATATATATATATATATAATCAAGAATCATGTAACTCCGTTATCAAAAACCAAAGTAAGTGTGCAAGGTTGAGAATAGAGAGAAATATGAATATGGACATGAAACAAAGCAATGGTATTTCTAACTGTTTCTTTCAGATGCCTGTCCATTACCCAAGATTTACAAAACAAGATTACCAGAACATGCCTGAATGGCAGCTTGACAGGCTTCTTGCTGAATATGGGTTGGCTATCAATGGAGACTTGGAGTATAAGAGAGAATTCGCAATGGGTGCTTTTCTTTGGCCTGATCAACAAGAAACTCATTCATCATCAACTCCTCCTACCGCTTACACTTTCGACTACAATTCATCTCCCTACAGCTATAAAAAGTTCAAGCTCTTCGAGTTCTTGTTTCGATTGTTAAGGCATGCTGGAATTCTTTCTTCGCGGCAGCTTCTTCATCGTATGTGATGGAACCTTCTTTAACAGAAACCTCGTCGTCATTATGAGCACCGTAGGAAGGTCTACCAACAACCGAGTTACGCTCATGAGTTGGAGTTATCATTACATTCAAACCCATCTTCTGCTTATTTAAGGAGTGGAATGTGTGTTAATCTTTTTCTTAATTAATAGAAGATTTTGTGAAAAAAAAGATTTGGCAGATTTCTCAAGGATGTTGATTTTTGGGTAATTAATTCATGAGATGTTGAGATTTAAAAAAATATATATGCGATTGAAAAATTAATCAAACCCATAATTATACAATAATGCAAAAATAATTACAGAAAATTATCCACTTCCTGTTTAGGCAATTTTCGCTTGTAAAGGAAAAAAGATAAAACCAACATATTTGATTGGTAAGGATGATCATGAAGCTTAGCTTTTATGGAATATCTGAGAATAATGAATTGTTTAGGAAAAAACTATGTATTAAAAGAATTAGATGTCATTGTTCTTATAAGAACGTGTTGACGGCTTTCTGCAATCGTTTGACAATGGTGACAAGTGGGATTTCTTTGCTGTTCATGGATGAAGAACGCAAGAAGATGAAGAGTAGTAATTCAGTGAAGCCATTTGAGGAGGAACAACGAGAGAAAGTTATGGAACAAGAGGCTTGCTGTGACGAAGAATGTGGGATGATGAATGAAATATTTCGGATGCCTTTGCACTATCCAAAATACACGAAAGATGAATATGAGAATATGAGTGAGTGGAAACTTGACTTGCTTCTTGAAGAATATGGTTTGCCTGTTGATCATGACTTGGCTTACAAGAGGAAGTTCGCCATTGGTGCTTTTCTTTGGCCTACTCCTTGTGAAGAAGAAGAGGCAGTTGCATCTTGTATCAATGGCGGAGGTACTCCATGTCAAGATCTGTCTTCTCAATATATGAAGAAAGGAAGTAGTATGATTAGATTTCTTTTACATTTATTAGGGTTTTCAAAATTATTGTCCTTTTTTACTAGCACTATGAGCATGAAGTAGAGCTCATCACAGAATTAAAAAGAAAGGTAAAGTAGGTTATTTCTTCATAAATCTGTATTTGATTTCTTATATGTGATAATTCTGCCAAACTCTCTTGTTATTTGAAATAATAACATGCATGAATCAAATTTCAATGAGATATATCTCTCAATCAATGAATTCAAGATTGTCGCAGCTAATGGCTAAATTTTACAAGCTGATATAAAGAACAATTGAATCAAGCGGCTTAGTTATTTTCAAGTCCTATTATTATTTGCAATTCCTTGTTCTGCAAGGAATACCGCCCCAAAGGAATCCAATTCAAATCCAAATCCAAATCCAAATCCAAATCCGTATCTGAACATGATAAAGCGGAAATTGTGTGGGTGTGTGTATATATATTCTAAGGCCAGTCTTCAAATTTTCCAATACGTTGCATCGTATTTTGTTGGTCAAGAATCATGGGTGGGCCTTCCGTGCAATTCAAGAAGTACTTCAAAGATCAAGAAGAAGAGGAAGAGATCAACTGCAACGACTGGATAGCAATGGCAGAAACCGAGAAAGTAGAGGACGGCAAGAAGAAACCAGCGAAAAAGAAGGTTATGGTGAGTGGGCTTTCTTTGCTTTTCAAGGATGTTGACCAAAAACCAAAGGAAAAGGATTCTGAAAACTCCACAATCATGGGAATTAAAGAAAATATGGTAGTGGAAAACAAGCAACAAGAATGAGATGGAAACTACCGCTAATAATCATTATGAGTGTACGTTCAAGATGCCATTGCGTTATCCAAGATATACAAAGAAAGATTATGCAGAGATGAGCGAAGAGATGCTAGACATGCTTCTTCGTTATTATGGAGTGGTTATTAAAGATGTTGACTTGGATTCCAAGAAAGAGTTTGCCATCGGTAACTTCGTTTGGCGTAGCAGTTCCTGTGCCGGCCGTGGCGATGAAGTGGTTGCCACTCAAAATTGTTCGACTACTTCTCAGCAAAATAAGACAAAGTTTAGTAGCGTAATTAAGTGTCTATGTCATGCATTAGGGTTCACTTAATTTGTCCCCACCCTTCATTTTACATTATGACTTGTACAGAAAGCCAGTTTTGAGACTCATAGTATTTCTGCATGTTCATAAGGTTTAACTACAATGGTGTCTGTCACTTCTTTTTTCTTTCTGATCTTCTATGTCATCATCTTCAGTCTTAAATCATATTGTAGGGATCTGCTTAAGATCACTACAAGCTCGGACATTTTCTCCAGTGAAAACAAGGAATAATATGAATTGCCTAACGTATTTCGTCTCGGTTTAATGCATGATGTACATTAGATTCCGGTAACAGTTGAGCTAACCAAGATTATAATAAGTAGGATTGTAGTTGCAATTATAATACAACTTGGATTACATCCTAAGGTTCAGTTTAACAAATGCATGCTAACTGAAGTTCCTTCGCTATCCAATTTCAGTAGACATGAAAGCCAAATATCAAACAGTGCTATAGTTAAGACCTGCCAAAAACGCTGAAGAAGAAAAGCGGTTCAACACCTGAATGCAACATTGTATGGTCTAGAACCGCCTCCTCACAATCCTAGCATTGGGATTTGCTGGTTCTTCTGCAGCTCCATCTGCGGGTATATCTAGCCCATATATACTACTTCCAGTCCTCTTTCGACTTGATAGAACGCCTGAGTTTTCATCACCTGATGCAAATGTCTTCAGCATCTCGCACAACAATGAAGGGCAGCTCTCTTCCAAGTGTCGGAATCCTTCTGACTGCATTACCGCTGCAAAACATGAGACAAAATGAGTTCTCTAAACTTGAAAATAGCAGTAACATGAGAAGAAGAGAAACCAAAGTTTACAAGATCATTGCACCATGCACTTAAATTTAGTTGAGTAAAATTGGTCTTGTTATAACAGACATATGAAACTAGTCCAGAAGTCGCATTGTTTTTGCATGTGTCAATCAGTCTAAGATTCCATCTCTTTTGGTTAGAAATTATCCTCAAAAATCCCCGAGTCATTTCAGCTCAAGTACAGCTCTATAAACATTCACCTAATGAAATGGAAGCCCTCATTTGGAACTTGTTGGATCTCATTCCTCATCTTTCCACTTCTAAATAATCATTATTTTAGAAAAGGAAATCAGATAGAGTTTGAAGATCCTCTGATCAGAGGAACCTCAATACGCCAAAACAAAACAAATGATACCACCCAAAGCAATTAGAAGAAGAGAGATTATTGAAAGGAAAAGGAAGAATTAATGCAACAGTAGCTTTTAAAAGTTTAGTCAAGATAGCACTACACTAATTTGCTTCAGTTACAACATAATCATTATTCATATCATAGTTTTGCATCTAGAGATCCAGAACATGTGAGACGGTATGCATTTCTTAATGAGTAGGCATGCAGAAGAAACTTCATGTACCCCCGCAGACAAAACAATGATAAAAACTGAGGTTGATATAACCTGAAATCTGCAATGCTCACTACGAACATCACGCACCTCCCAAGTTTGCTGGATTAGCAGCAAATTTCAAACAGATTGCCTTGAGTTGCAAACACTGATGCTGCTCAGCCAATGCAAGAGTTGTTGCCACTGTTTCAGGACTTAGTTGTTCACACAATTTTGATTCACATAACAGCTTCAATCGATCTAAGTTGTAAAGGTCAGCAGCAGCCAATAAATGCTGCACCATGTTGGTGGATGCGCACATAGATGTTGTACCAGTAATCTCATGTACGTCAGGAAGCTTGTCTGTGTATATAAACTGGAGCATTGCCTATAAAAAACAAATGAAGTCAGATATTTTCACAGACATTCACCTATAATTTACAGATAAAAAACAATATATACAATTTACATATATTGCATTTTCATAAACATAATCATGTACAAGAGAAATAGTGCTGAAAGCTTGGAATGTGCTTGACATATATATATGTTTGCGCATCTTTGCTAATGAGAAACAGGGTATTGGGGAAAAGCTACCGTAGGGAATATGATAGCAAGTTAAAACAACCTTAGATTCATGCTTCATCACCTAAGCATATTCCATTAAGTCATGAATCTCGAGTAACATGTGCAGATCATTGAGTCTTAACAATGCATGGCTTTCTTTCTAATTTGGTTGTATTCAGATGGAGGTTGATTAAACAAGGTTAAGAAGAAATCTGGTCAGGTTAAAGTTCCTTAAGCTCAACAAACTGTTGGTTCCCTTTAACGAGACCTTATTTTCAGTTTCTTTGATGGTCAATTGCATCATGCCATAACTAGGCCATACAAAAGAGCGGGAGAATACATGCCCAAAAAAGAAACCAAATCGTTGGTGATAATTGTATGTGTATAGATAAGTGACTATAACACGTATGTGATAACTTTGTACTTTGTATGAAGAACATCTCAAACTTCATATGTTATATGACAAGCTCAACAGTTGCAAGGAAGCAAAGATGTCAGACAATGATAACAAACACAAACACATGAAAGCATACCTTAAAAATTGAGGGATCAATCTCCTTCACAACTACTTCATCCAAGTTAGGATCCCCAACAAGCCCAAAAAACTGGGCTCTAAAAACAGGGGAACGAGCGGCAAGTATCAACTTATGTGCTTTAAATGTTTCATCCCCAACCTGGAAAACAACATCACATCCAACTTCAGATTCTAACAGTTCCTTAAGACCCTGCCCCATGTCTGAAGGTGGAAGTGTAATGGAGTATTGCTTTGGTCCTTCAAGACGAGTTCTAACAACACCAACAGTGCAGTTCATGATCAAGCAATCGTCCTTTATATAATCAGAATTTTCCAATGTTGTTCTCCTGAAGAAACGTTTGTAACCCCTGAAACACATTTGAGCAACAAATTAACAACGAATGGGGACACCAAGAAGTTCTCCACACACTAATAAATCCCAACTCTATAATTCAAGAGTATCAGACCCCAAATAGTGTTCTACAATTGCAAGAGCAGCTCCAATACAACCTATTCATCATATTTGACTTCCTTCACCCGTTCCCCTTTCGGAAAATGTTCTCCCGGAAGCTAGTTACAATCCATGCCAGTCATCATATCAAGTTTACTATATCTAAAACAACATCTACAGATGCTTCTTCACAACTAAACTACAAACTGAAGTATAAGAACGAACATTAACATAAAGAAAGAAAGAGAACAAACAAAAGAACAAGACCTTACCACATGCTTCCTCTATACTTCAAAGTATAAGGCCCACTCTCCAGAGCACGATCGAAATGACTATGAACTTTATGCTTCCCATTGCCACTTTGATCAACCAATGTCAACTCAAACAAAGCCCTAACATCAGTTCCCTCGCTAGCCAAAGCTATAAAAACAGAAACATACATACAAGTATCCTCGGGATTTTTACCATCTGGGTAGAAATAAATCGCCCAATCATAACCACCCACAGTAAAAATATCACTTGATATACATTTCCCAGCTCCCATGCCTTTAGCTAAGGAATATCCTTTAATGGTAAACTGGTGAGACCCATTTATGGTTTCGTTTATTGACTTCGAACATGAATCCCCATCGATATCTGACTTCAATTCACCCATAATATCATCGATTTACAATGATATTACCTACAAAGAAACGAACTTTTTTGCCTCTACAAGCCCAAATCAGAGAAAGCAGTGAAATTTCGTCGAATAGAATGACTTTTGATGGTGAAGCAAGCCCTCAAACGCTCAGGCAACGTAGAACGGAGGTGAATTCAACAATTTTGTCGAGAAATTAACAGATCGCTAGGGTTTTAAAGAAGGAAGCACAAGCAGAGAAATTGGGAAGCTAAATTGTGAAAATGAAGGGAAGACAAACGGATTTCTTGCAATCCTGGCAATTGTCGTCAAGAATTTGGATTGTATTTATGGGTTGGGTTTTCATGAAGAAATCGAATTTGGTCACTTGGGTCAATTTTCGTGGGGATTTGTGAAGAAACTTTCATCTACAGAAACGGAGGCCATCAAATTATTTATATGCCTCTCTCTTCAAATTGATTTTAATAATTATATACAATATTGTCAAAAATTCATTATTTAATATCAATATGTATTTTTATTTTTTACAATTTAAACATATTCTTATTGAATTATTATAGTGATTTTATTATTTTTGTTATTTAATAAAATTAAATGTTTAAATAATTGAAAAATATAACTTTCCAATAATTTTATAATAAGTAAATTAATAAATGTAAGTGAAGTAAATTTTTAATAATTTTAATTTAATTTTTAATAAAAATTATTATATTTTTAATAAATATAATTTATTCGGGTTCAAGTTTTCAGAAGCCTTATATAGAATATATGTAATTTAAGAAAATAATATGTATTAATAGACTTTTTTTTCTAAGAAATAAAATATATTTTTTAGAAAAATAATTTGTTATGAAGAACACACATATGACATCGCAAGCAAGACTGTCGCTTGCCATCTATCCTCCTCTGGGCCTTCACCGACCCAAAAATCACAACTTTCTCCTCTCACTCTTCATTTATATTGATCTTCTTTTATGTCCTTTCGATAGAGATCAGACCCAGATAATAAATCTGAAATCGTTTGAGCTTAATTATCCTCATTGAGTCTTAAACATCAGCAAAACCCCATGAAAATCCAGATCCAAGATCCCTCCTTTAGTGCACTATAACGTTAGTTTATCGCCATGAAATCTCTCAGCACCAGTATGGATCTCTTTAAAACACCACTGGTTCTAAAGATCACAGCTTTCTTTTTACTTTCTGTCACTTTCTTTTATCTGGGTAAACACTGGTCTTCGAATGGTTATCAACAACTTATCTTCTTCACAACACCAACAGAATCGGTTTCCATTTCCCCAAACTTCAATAAAACCTTTAACATCACTGATCTCATTGCTCAAAATCAGTCTCAAATCGTTCATGATAAGTCCCAGAACGTAGTTCCAACTCCTCCAATTGGGCCTGATTCAAATATGACTTTTGGGATTATTGACAGTGATGGCAGAATGAGTGATGATTTTGAGGTTGGTGAGTTTGATCCTGAAACTGTGGAAAGTTGGGGTAATGAGAGCGCTGTAGTTGCTGAGGATGGAGATAAAGATGTTAAATATAAGGGTATAAAGAGATTTGAGCTGTGTCCTGTGAGCATGAGAGAGTATATTCCTTGCTTGGATAATGTAGAGGCTATTAAGCAGCTGAAGTCAACAGATAAAGGGGAAAAGTTTGAGAGGCATTGTCCTGAGGAAGGTAAAGGATTAAATTGTTTAGTTCCTGCTCCTAAAGGGTACAGACAGCCTATTCCTTGGCCAAGAAGTCGTGATGAGGTAATAGTGCTTTAGATTTACTGTTGTGTTTGGTACTCTGAATTTCATTAGTTTTTGATTTGGTAGATTTTCGTTAAGTTTATCTGTAAGGTTTTGAATGTTATGCTATACTTATATTTATGTTAATCATATAGAGTTAGTTACTTGGCAGTTGTCATGATATCATTAGTAGGCTGCTCTATTTGATGTAAGAAACTTTGATATCCGACTACATTTGAAATCTTGACTTCATGTCTAGAGTTGAACAATGGCAAACTATCTCTTCAGATCATCTTATGAGAGTTCTCTCATTAGGACATGGTTCTTCGTTGCAGGTATGGTTCAGCAACGTTCCTCACTCACGTTTAGTTGAAGATAAAGGAGGTCAAAACTGGATTTCCAAAGAAAAAGACAAATTTAAGTTTCCTGGTGGCGGAACACAATTCATACATGGGGCAGATCAATACTTAAGTCAGATTTCGAAGGTCTTAAACTTTGAATTTTTCCATTTTCAATAAAGATCCATATAATAAGGTATGCATTTCATTTATGTTTGATATGTTCATATTCTGCAAGTGCAGATGGTTCCTGAGATTGCATTTGGAGAAAATACCCGAGTTGTTCTGGATGTTGGATGCGGTGTGGCAAGTTTTGGTGCCTATTTGCTATCAAGGAATGTGTTAACTATGTCAGTAGCTCCCAAAGATGTGCATGAGAACCAAATACAGTTTGCTCTTGAGCGTGGTGTGCCTGCAATGGTGTCTGCATTTGCTACGCACCGTTTGTTATACCCAAGTCAAGCCTTTGAAATAATACATTGTTCAAGATGTAGAATCAATTGGACTCGTGATGGTATGTTCATTTTATTTAGTGTTCAATTTCAGTAGTCAAGCTAGAGGGACAACAGAATAGAGCACATGTTTCTTTGCCAAGGTGCACATTTTCCCGTGGTCACAAGTTTTATAATTACTTTGTCTTTACCACTGCACCCCGTTACCTTAAGTTTGTAGGTATTTGCATGAAACTGCATAACCGAGTCCTCTTTCCTCCCATTTTCATTTGTTTACGAGATATCTTCTAATCATTCCTTTCTCCTTTCATACATTGTGATGAAGATGGAATCCTACTCCTCGAGGTTAATAGAATGCTCCGGGCAGGAGGATACTTTGCTTGGGCTGCACAACCAGTTTATAAGCATGAGGCAATTCTAGAGGAACAGTGGGAAGGTATCAGTTCAACTTCTCAGTTAGAAATTGCAACTTAAATGAATTTTTTTAGTATCCTCAAAGGATACCTTTACATATGTGGCCTGCTTCCACTAGCCATCCACTCGGGATTATCTGTTCATGAGATATATCTGTTTTCCTTTCCTGTTTTGTATCAGTTTTTTACTGTATTTGTTTAATATACTCTACAACTTTATATCATGGTTGCTAGTTGTCCATAAATAATTTATGTGTCTACCCAAGATTTTTAGCAAATAGAACCATCTCGGAAATGGGGTAGAATCTCTCTGTATTGTTTTGACAATTACGTTCTGCAATTACTTACTTTTTGCCTTTGTATTACAGAGATGCTTAACCTAACTACCCGCCTATGCTGGACGCTCATTAAAAAGGAGGGTTATGTTGCTATATGGCAAAAACCCATCAACAACAGCTGCTACTTAAACCGTGAAGAAGGAGCAAAACCTCCATTGTGTGATCCAGATGATGAACCAGATAACGTTTGGTAACTTTTAAGATCATGTTGAAAGCATATATTTGCAAATGGCCTTCTTTATGGTGCACAATTAAATGCATAAAAGTAGCAATAAATCTGACTTTTAAATAGGCACAGCTGATACTGGATGGTAGGGGTAACTGAAAATACAAAAAGGGAAAATCATGAGCAACTGAACACATTGTTTTCACAATCATAACTTTCACTTCCCATTGAATCCTCCAATGCTTGCCAAAATCCATATGGTGGAATTGTATTTTGCAGATTAGGTAGACCTGACAAACTTAGCAATTTCATCCTAGCTTTTCCGTGTAGATGGTGTTTTTTTTTTGTGGGTTAAATGAATCTACGGATAAATGTTGTAAAGGGCTTTGAAGAATAATGCCACCTTTGACACATATGAAGTGGAAAATAATTTATTCATATGCTGCAATGAAACCGTTTGTTTAGTTACCTCATCAAGGTTCCTAAATTAGTTAGCCAGCTTGGTGAGAATTACAGCTACATGTAACAATAATATAGATTCTCGGTACTATGTAACTGTAATATGTCTTTGATTTCTTTGGGGAATTCTTTTCATGAGTTGCACAATTTTGGTAGGTATGTTGATCTGAAGGCATGCATCACTCGACTTCCTGAGGATGGATATGGGGCGAATGTTACCAAGTGGCCTGCTCGTTTACACACTCCACCTGATAGGCTCCAGACCATACAAATGGATGCCTACATATCCAGAAAAGAGCTATTCAAGGCAGAGTCAAAATACTGGTCTGAAATAATATCTGGCTATGTTCGTGCTTGGCATTGGAAAAAATTAAGAATGAGAAATGTTTTGGACATGAAAGCTGGCTTTGGAGGGTAACATATCTGTAGTTCATCTACGATTTAGTATATAACATTTCTTTCAATTTCTCTAATCTTATGGTATTTATTGGATTTGGTAGATTTGCAGCTGCATTAATTGATCAACAATTTGATTGCTGGGTGTTGAATGTCGTACCTGTTAGTGGACCCAACACCTTGCCTGTTATATATGATCGTGGACTTCTAGGAGTTATGCATGATTGGTACTAATCTTAATTCTTTGCTTAACTAATAACTTGCTTTAATGCTCTTTTTGGACGCTGTACTGATGATTTGCATTAACACTTGATATCATACAAATGGCTTGTTTCATTAATAGTCATTGATGATAATTGCCTTCAACGTTTTGATCAAATTTGTCTTGTCTTCTTGCAAGGTTTATCTATTGTATTAAACATGTTTTATTGAGCTCCTGTTATCCTTGCAATGTTGTCAAAATTTCAGGTGTGAACCATTTGATACCTACCCGAGAACCTATGATTTCTTGCATGCAAATGGCCTCTTTTCTATCGAAAAGAAAAGGTACGCCTCACTCTTTACTCGAGTTCTGGTCGGCAGAACTTGTTCTTTTACAATGTTATTGTACATATGGTATCTTATTTGGTCTTCCCGCGTGCATCAGATGTAATATGTCTACCATCATGCTCGAAATGGATCGCATTCTGAGACCTGGTGGCCGAGCATACATTCGTGACTCCCTTGATGTTATGGATGAACTTCAAGAGATAGCAAAGGCGATGGGTTGGCATGCTGTATTGCATGACACATCTGAGGGGCCACATGCAAGTTATAGGATCTTGACCTGTGACAAACGCCTCTTGCGGCCTTGAACAAGCAAAAGATTCAAAAGCAAACTTACAGTTTTTGGGCGGTAACCATAAAAGTTAGATCAGCCAGACTTTTGAGTATGATCTGTCTGAATAAACGATAATGGTCATGATGGTAAGGGTGTGATTCCAAGTGGAAGATATGTTTCAATTGTGTAGTGATAAGATTAATGGATGACTGAAAATTCTTTTATTTGTCTGTCCCATCATTCCAAGCGGGACTTGCCTCCATTCTATATGTGGATTGGGATAAAGCATAGAGTCTCCGAAGCTGAATGGTTAGGAGAATCCACTATACTACAGCTGTGTATACTATAGGACATGAGCTTGCAGCATGAGCTTCTCTAGGCTTTTGTAATGTTACTCTTTACTGAATTAGCATGCTTATATAGATCAACTATATCATCTGATTTTTCTCATCTGATATTTCTTTCGTTTTCTTGGTCCTACTTTGCTTTTAGAGAATTAGTGAAATTAAAAGGTTAAGAAGTGATCAATGCCTTTTTCATTTTTGTCAGTTTTCTTCAAACTCTGCATGCTTGCTATTGTGTCAAGCGCCAATGATCGACTTGACGGTGGTCTGTGGTAGGTAGGGAAGCCGTGGATCATCAGAACAAATATGGAAATATAGAAGGAATTTTGCAAGTTAAACGAGCATGCAGGCATCAGTATGAGGTTTGAACATTGGCTTTCATGAACTGTGTCAACGGTGAAATCATGTTCACAAAAAAAAACTCCAGTAGGAAATTCATTCACACCTTTTCAGGTTGCAAATAAAATCATTATAATGTTATCATGTTTGATCCTCTCTCAAGTCTAGAAGAGAGCTAAATGCAGTCAGCATTTCACCACGTACTTCTCAAAGGTAATGAAACCTATCAAATAGTAAATCATGTAATAACAGAGCAAATGCTAGGCTCCATCCGCAACTTCAAAATCAAAGCAGCAGCAATTAACAGATCATCTTTTTCCTATGAGCTTCACACGACATGTCCCTAGCTATCAGATTTTGGCCTCCAAAAATGCTGGCCCTGACCGTGGTACTGTTGTGCAGGGAATTGCCTGCTTGGATTACTGTCCTGTCTACGCTTGTTAAAATTTCCCAGATGAGTTTCCTGTCTTCGCTTGGCAAAATTGCCGATATGACTTTCTGGTCTTTGATTGGCGAAATTGCCGAAATGACTTTCTGATCTTTGATCGGCGAAATTGCTGATATGACTTTCAGATCTTTGATTGATGAAATTGCCAATATAGCTTTCTGGTCTCTGATTAGAGTAATTGCCGATATGACTTTCTGGTCTTTGATTGGCGAAATTGCCGAAATGACTTTCTGATCTTTGATCGGTGAAATTGCTGATATGACTTTCGGATCTTTGATTGATGAAATTGCCAATATAGCTTTCTGGTCTCTGATTGGAGTAATTGCCGATATGACTTTCTGGTCTTTGACTGGTGAAATAATTGGGATGTCTTCCGATCCTGGTGTTCTCATAATGAACATCATTACTGGTATAGGGCCAGTAGTTGGGATGATTATCCAATCTAGTGTTCTGAGTTGAGTATTGAAAATTCGGTTGCTGGAGATGACTTCCCCGCCTTTGGTTGGTGAAGAAGTTGGGATGTTTCTCCTGTCTCACGTTATGGATTTTGGGTTGCATGTGCGGTTGTGAATGCATAAAGTTGCTGATTTGTGTAGTAGTTTGGTAACGTGAAGGAGTATAAGTTGAGTTCCAAGCAGGTGCTCGTGGTATAAGATTCGATATTTCTGGTCGGACTAAGGTGCCAAGAAGAGCAGCCTTGTTCTGATTAGGGGAGACTAGGCTTTGGTAAGTATTCTGGAATGCCTCGGATATCTTCACCAAATTTCCAGCACTACTGACGGCCCTCGCAGTATTTTCTGGCTGCTCAAAAGGATCCTCGATCTACAAGGAATTACCAGGCAAATCAGTACTAACAATGACTGACAGCTGGATTAGGGGAGTGGATAATTATCTATGCAGTGTTTAGAGAAAGTGAGAGATTTACGAATAGTGCATATGTTTTGGGCAACCATCTCATGGTAGTTTTTATGTCTTGCCATTGTCCTGTAAATGTACAAATTCCAAGCTCCGCGGCCTTTAAATGAATGCTAGAAAACTGCACAAAGTCATAATATATTAATTACTGAATACGAAACAAAAAGATTTGGCAACTGAAACGCGACCAGAATTATTACCTTTGCAAGGAACGATATAAAAAGCTCTGACAGAGAACTTCTATTGACAGTCCTGTCTTTTTCCGATACATATCTGGATATGTTAGCATTGCATGTTTCTTTAATATGTTCCTCCGCAACAATCCTCACACCTGCATGAATATATGCACTATAGCCTTGGAGAATAAAATTCCTCAAGGTCTGAGAAAGGAATTAAAAAATGCCACTAGAATTCTAGACTGCTCTAATTTGAACCATCTCTTTCACAAAACCAGCCATGACAGAAGCAACATAGATCCAGTCCTCAAATGCATGAAGATTGTGAGGGGGAAGATAATAGAATGTATAAGAACTTAGCCGAAAAAACTTCTAACTTCGTGTATTTGCAAGAAAGAGCAAGCAAAACTCAGCTTGTGAGTTTGTTTAGATTGAATAGGAGCATCACCTGTAAGATCATCAACAGCATTTCTTGGATATATTTCTTTCAGAGGAGGCAAAATTGGAGGCACACAAGTCTGCAAGAGAAATAATTTAATTGAAAAGGACAGACATGGACGAACAGTATGAGTCCTAACTAGAATTCAGACAAGAGGAAGCAAAGATGCTAAAAAGCCAAAATAATTTAGTCAGTCAAAATCGCATGACAAGTTCTCTCCTGCAAACAACTTTTTCCTAGAAAGGGAATGAAAGCCAGAAAAGCAGGTAGTATACCATCTGTCACTTCGAAGGATTTAGAATGCATGTGAATCAAGTTGGTGACTTGATTTAAATGGTCCAATACATATAATGACAAGATTCGAGCACTAACCGCACAGATACTACTTATAAAGAGTACAGTACCTGAAAATGGAAGATAACAAGCAAACTCAGAGAGTATGAGTTCAAAGTCCCAGTCTTTGGATTGTTGATCTTATGAGCTTTAGCCCACTCCTTGACCTACAGAAGGAATAAAGTCATGTAAAAACTGTATATCTTCCTTCGGGGAACAGTATATGATTGTCTCTTAGAACACACCAGCAAGACCATATCACGAAAGCGTCCATCTATTTGATTGATCCAGAACAAGAAATTGGACTTCATTTGACCTTGCAGATTATCAATTGAGACATCGCAAGAAATTTTCTGGCGGCCACTTTCAAATTTTAGGATAGGAATTCTTGCATTTGGGACAAATTGTAACCTGCGCCATACGCCTATAAAACAAAGTCAGTACTAAGAACAATCAACTGACAATCACCAACTTCTTTACATTTTATGAAAAAATGAATAAGTAAAACTACAACGAGAAAATGGGGCAATGATTCATCAAACAAAAATCGTCACTCTACCAGAAAACATAAATCACTTTCCAAATATTGAAGCTTACTGGTAGTCGGCACATAACCGCAACAAATTAATTTTGAATTTCAAGATAATACAATAAAATAGCAGCAATTCCAGTTTGAACTAGACCCAGTGTTTCGACAAATACAAATAATGCAGAATTCATGCTGGTTTCCTATTGTTATCTAACTCGCACAGAATACGCTACAGAAAATCAATAAATTGCAATAATATCATAAGAATTTCAAAGCAAGAAAACACAAAGGGTTAAAACATTTTGTTCCAGATTCCATCAGAGTAACAACAGGAATTTTTACTAATCTTGTATAAGAAAAAAATTGAAGTAAATACCTTTCTGCCTCAAAGCTTTTAGAAACTCTCTAAGTAAACTTTGTTTACGCTTCTTTGCAGCACATGAGATATAAGAACCATTTGTAAATACAATAGAAATATCCAAGTCTCCCCATCGAGTGAATAGATTTGACACAAATGATCCAAATGGCTCCACAGTTGCACCTGTTCACAACTATCAAATTATGCTTCTACAGTACAAACCTTTTTTCTTCCATCGATATATAACAATCATGAGAAAATAAAAGAGCTTCAAAATTGAGGTTGGTGCAGAAAATAACTAAATCCATGCATCCAATTCAGATTCTATGTGCAGCATAATATTCGCCTCAATTACAAAAGTGTTAACTGACAGCAATTCAATAGGCAAAGCATTCCACATCTATCAAAACGGACCTCAAAAACTCGCAGAAAGCTTGAACCATCAAGAAATTCTAACTATCAAATTTATTATTGGATGGACGAAAGGCGAAAAACTCAACAAAACTTTAAATTCAAAGAATGAAGAAAATACTGCAAGTAGTTGCTAGATTGCAAAATAAAAAAACAAACACCGAGAATTTTTAACTCCTCAAGTTTACAGGCATCCAAAATTATCTCTAGAAAGCTCCCTATGTTCACCGTCATATTTGCATGGAAGCCGCTTTCATTTTGAGAAGGTAATGATATGCATGGAAGCCACTTTCAGGAGTGAAGCTGCAACTTTAATTTCCCATGTTCAATGCAAACAAACATCACATTAAGCAAAACTATCGAAATGCTCAGAATTACCTCTAAAACTTTCAATAGGTGCAATAACATCTTTTAACTCTTCAATAATTTTTGACCGAACAGCCCAATCCTCTCGTAGAGGTTTAATCACTTCAAGTACATCCTTTATAGTAGACTCCAGCACACTGTGAGCATTCATTTTCCTACACTATTTCACAATGCTGAAACACAAATAAACAAGTCAAAACGACGGTGCAAGTCCTGTTCAAAATTGCTAATGACTTGTAGTGCCATGGTGGCAATACAGTCCCAGCACATTTGAGAGACAATGATGACCTCACACTAGTAGAAATTTCAAACCAGAAAGAATTGACATATGACTTAACACTAGATGATATCAAGGGAACAAAGTGAATGATTCAATCCTTTTGACCAATGGCTAAACCCCAATAACTTTACCCATCAACAGCTCAATTAAAAACAAAGACAATAACCGGAATAAAACCTTACACAACCATAACAAGTAACTATTCAATTAAAACTAAGAAAGTAACGAACCCAATTCATTGATGAAAACAAGAAAATTTGACAAAACCCATATCCAGATTGCGATCAATTTCCAGACCCGGAATCTGAAATCAAAGCATAACAAGAAAAACCCAACCTTTATTCCGAAAACAAAAACACTGAACTATAACATTGAGCTGCGCAATATAAAAAATCATAACTTACAAATGGAAACAAATTAATCTCTGCCAAATTACCAAGTAAATAAAATTGAAAATCAACCAAAAGAGAATACAAATAGCATAACCGAATTGAACAAGCAAATTAATAAGAAACAAAAGAGAGATACGGGTATTAAGTAACCTAACAATAGAAAGGATTTCGTAAGTATAGTATTGAGACCTGCTTTTTCAAGGCAACACCTTTTCCCGTGCTGCTGAATTGTGGAAAGAAACGACGGTATGCTCTTAGAAAGTACTATTCAGTTGGATTGAAATCTGAATAGGTGAAGTTTCAATCGATGGAATGGACAAAAACCCTTCCCGCTCGAGCAGTGACACATGATTGGATTTTCCTGTTTTGGGAATTGGATAGAGAAGGAAAGAGAATTGTCTGGTCAGACTATGATTTGTTGGAATCAATTTTCAGAATTTTCCCTAGACTATGTCGTAAACAAGCAAATGAGAAGATTAATTAGCCATGGATGGTTAAGATTTAGTACGTAAACAACAATTAATATATATATATATAATATAATATAATATTTAATGAAATTTAAATCCTTGTTATAAATGTAATTTATGTAAGGATTTTTTTATAATTTAGATTTTATTTTATTTTATTTTATTTTATTTATAAATTTCTTTGATCGGTATAATTTTTTAAAAATACATTTAAATCAATATAATTATTTGAAATTTACAATAAATTATTTGAAAAAAAGGAAAATAAAAATAGAATTAGACGAAAAAATAAGTAAATTTAAATGAATAGTACAAAAAAATATTTACATATAAATAAGTCATTAACTACAAATTTAGTATATGTATGATGTATTTAAGATAACGAAGAATTCAACCCAGACCTTTTATTAAGTTCATATATCAGACCCCTGTCTCTAACGTGGTTCATGTAACCTATCAACAAGGGACTGACCTTAAATCCAAGGATGAGCCCAGTATGAAAAGCACTTCCCATTGCCCAACCGAAATTGAAGTATTATCCAGAAGAGGACCTCGAGTTGAGTTAAACTCCCCCAACTCCAACTGCCATTCATAGGCTTCATGATATGAGCCAATTACATCCTAGATACCCAAAAACTCATCAAGGCAACCTCACCTGATTTCATGCATGCCCTGGTCTTATTATTCCTACACCATTATCTGGTATAGCTCGATGCACATGTTCTCAAGCTACTAAGCCACGTTGCTCGCCAGAAACACGGGTATATACATGTTAGAAACAATTTCATGGATGCATTACTGGTTAAGAATTGGATTAGAAGCGCTTCTGACCTGTTGTAATTAAATATCACAAACACACAAGATCACCGGTCAAAATAGCTTGAGGTCTAATTGAACAAGGAAAAAGTCAAAATGAAATTTATGAAATCAAAGTCAACCATGAAGTTGATCAACTTTTGGGTGATTATTAACACACAATATTATGGTGATTATGACCTGTTCACCGGACCATTTTTACATGTTGGGTTATATATAATAAATATGAATGGTATTGATGGTCTAACACATGGGATAAGTTTAGATGAATGGATCGTATTTTGATTATATTAATTGAAATATGATTTAAATTTTAATTATGTTAAAAATTGAATCTAATCATTAATATAATATATTTAATATAATTAATTTAAATATGATATAAGTTAATATATAAAGTTAACTTTCATATAATTCAATATAATATGATTGATTTATAAATAATATTTAAATTAGATCGATGAATTAACAATAATTTAATTATTAAAAATTAAAAATTAATGATAATTCAAATAATTAATAATTTAAAAGATTTAATATCCACTAAAATAAGTATTTATCTTTGTCAAACAATGACATATGTTTGCTTTTTAAGGTGCATATTGTTCTTTGACTAAATATGAAGGCAACCATATAAATACTTATATATCTTGTATTGACTTATGAGTTGACCCTCATTTTAATAATATATAACAATGTTAATTGCGGTAAAAAAAACTTGGATTATTATATACTTTTAATTTCTATTTTTAAGAATAAATATGAATCTTTATATAAAAATTAAGACTCTTATTTATAATTTTCATAATGCAATCCACCGGAATGAGATATTTATTTATATTTTGGTTTGTACGTCACGTGTCAATGATGTCCGTTACGTCAAATCATCACAGACGACAGAGTCAATGCTTTACAGCTTTTATATGGTATATGTGGCGAGTTTTGATTAGATGGTTATATTACTGTCTTCATCTATTATTAGGCGGGTAGCACGCAATCTCCATCCTTCTTCATGTGAAGAAGATAGAGACCTGAAATTGTGAACCGTAATGAAAAGTACTGGGGTGAGAAATATAATTGTAAGGAAATAAAAGTCTCCTAGTGGAAAATAATTTGCAATACTTACAAGATTAAAACTATTTACAAGTCAATGCGGCAATGACTTTGGAGGAAAGATTAACGATGGAAGGAAGAAAACGGAAAAAGTCAATAAAAGTGGAGTTAAATGCAATAATTAATGCAACGATGACTTAATCTGCAATTTCCAAAACTTCGTGCCCGCCGAAAACTATTTTCCTAATTAAAAATTAATTTTTTTTATTTTAATAAAAAGTTCAAGATCAATTATTAATTAATTAATTAGTTTTTACTGGACAGCAACTACAAATGCTCGAAACGTGTACGAGAGAAGGACGTAATGGTCTGATTCAGATCCACGTCAGTTAGTGTGCACGTGTCGCATGTACAAAGACGCTAACCGGCAACCGAACATATCGGCAAAAGCAGCTCAGGAAAATACCAAAAAATAATAATAATTACAGAAAGCCAAACGGTGCGTACCGAATATTTTTAATTTATTTTTGAACAGAAATAATATTATTAAAATATTCCATAAAAAATAATTAATTTAATCATTTCACGAATTAAAGACTAAACCTTCGTATTAAAAACAAAACTGAATTGGGATTAAATGTGGAGTCCTTACGACATGCGTGTCAGAAAAGGCCGGTTGTTACAACAACTCGTGTACCAATTTCATTGGGCCACGATTGTAGGAAAATAAACACGTGGTATGACAAAAAGAAAGAGCAAGAATTTATGATTTATTAAACCAACCGAACAAGTAAATAACATAACCGAGAAAACCAGAAAGCGGTTTTTCGGTTTTTGGTAAAGTAGTAATTGAATTTACATAAATTCAAGGTAATTATCATTTAATTTTATTTTAAATATTTTAATTTTTATTAATCAGATTATTATAAATTATGTTTACTGCCAATTAATAGAAATTAGTCCCACTTGGTCATTTTTATTTTATGAATAAATAACTTTTAATATTAATAAAATTGATTAATAATTTGATTTGCGTAAATCACAGAATTTCGTAGAGAATAATATAATGAGTTTTCTCCTCTCTTTAGGTATTTATTATTTGGACGTGATACCAACTGTACGTGTCGGATCCTTTTTTTGCCCGTAAATTTAGTGTGGGCCCCATGTGACAAAATCTTTATCAATTTTTAATTTTAATCTTTTTACAGCAACTCCGTTCTCTCACTAGGAAATGAAAACCATTTTTAAGGGTCCCTTCCTTTCTCCTTCAAAAATCTCCAGACACTCTCTTCTCTCTCTCTCTTTTTTTCTTTGATTAATTTTTTTTTGTCATTCTGTTAGTTTGTGAACGGTTTCAGAAACGTAGATGGCCGGAATTCGCTTCGGTGTTATCGGAGAAAGCGAGGGCGCGGCGGTTGTGGCTACTGCTCCTGCTCCCGCTGTTGCACAAGTAGCTGAACCTAGCTCTAGAGCATCACGACGGCGAAGATTGGAATTACGAACTAATTTGAAGGTCGTAGCTGATGCTTCCGGCTTAAATAACAGCAGGAAACGACAGAAACTTGATCTTTTAGTTACTTCTATTCCACCATCGACGGAATCTTCTCCTCGCGCTTGCAATAACGCAGTGGATTTGAGCTTCGAAGAAGACGAGCAAATTGAAAAATCTCACGAGAAGAGCAATGAGATTTCGGATTTAAATCAACAATCGCCTTATAGAAGTTCAGATTCTGTGGTGAAATTCGGTACGACTTGTGTTTGTGGTAGAAGAAGAGACATGGAAGACGCTGTCTCCATCCAAACCTCTTTAATAGATTCAACGATTTCCTTCTTCGGAGTCTTTGATGGTCACGGTTGCTCTCATGTAAGCAAATTCCTCGCAAACTGAATTTTAATTTGTAGCCATTTATAGCTCTTTCGGTGTAAATTTGATCCTGTCTGTGTGATATACAGGTGGCGATGAAGTGCAGAGAACGGTTGCACGAAATAGTGAAAGAAGAAACCGAAACGAGGCTTAAAGAAGAGAAGTGGAAAGAAGCAATGGAGAGCAGCTTTGCGAGGATGGATAAGGAGGTGGAGGATTGGTGTACGGACATTAACGGAGATGCCACCGCTACTACCGCTGCTGGTGGTGGTTGCCGTTGCGAGCTTCGAACTCCTCAGTGCGATGCTGTTGGATCAACTGCTGTAGTTGCTCTCCTGACGCAGGACAAAATCGTTGTCTCTAACTGTGGAGATTCCCGCGCTGTTCTCTGCCGCAACGGTGTTTCTGTTCCGCTTTCGTCTGATCACAAGGTCCTTTCAGATCACAGAATCCTTAATTTTATTATTAATGTTGAATAATTTGTATTTTATGGTACTGTTCTGTTTCTGGGCGGGTTGAAGTGGGTTAAATTTTTTACGATTAATATAATAGTTAGTTTCTTTCGTCATTCTACAGCCTGATCGGCCTGATGAGTTGCATCGAATCGAAGAAGCCGGCGGCCGCGTAATATACTGGGATGGTGCTAGAGTGTTGGGTGTCCTAGCCATGTCGCGAGCTATCGGTAAGAAAATATTAAATTTCATCTTAAAGCTTATTTATACCAATCATGTTAGCAAAGTAATTGTAATGATTAAATGTTGATCCATGAATCTTCAGGAGATAATTATCTGAAACCGTACGTAATATCGGAGCCGGAGGTGACGGTGACAGAACGACACCCAGATGATGAGTGTCTTATATTGGCCAGCGATGGTCTTTGGGATGTAGTTCCAAACGAAACAGCTTGTAGCGTTGCACGGATGTGTTTACGTGCAGAGAGGTCGTCAACACCACCACCACCAGCAGGGTCAGCGGGAAACGTGACGGACGCGGCGGTGAGCGGCGGTGGTTCAGTGGAAAGCTCAGATAAGGCTTGCTCGGATGCTTCAATTTTATTGACAAAGCTTGCGCTGGCTAGGAATAGCAGCGATAATGTCAGCGTCGTTGTGGTTGATTTAAGAAGGAATAATCAACATCACATCAACCACTATCGAATATTAGATAAAAATTAAACAAGTAAATACGTAGAACAGTGTCTTTAATAATTTTTATATTATTTCATAAGCTTTAATTGTAATTTGTAGTCTCCGACCTGAAAGGAGGAGCCATATATGGAAGGGGGAAGATTATGGATATGGAATTTTGACTGGAATCCTGTTATGCTATTTCCTCCATGCTTAGACCCTTCATTTTAAAATAAGCTGGCTGGTAAGCCTTGCACAAGGAAGAAT
>CANYBF010354901.1:0-14387 GCA_948192965.1 Dalechampia spathulata
CTCTCTCCATCCACTTTCACTATATTCCAAAAGACTTTTCCAAATACCCATATCTCTGTTTCTATTACCCATACACCATTATTTTATTCCATCTTCTTTTCCATCTTTCCATACCATATAAAATACAATTTCTAATTTCCATATCATCAATCCATATTATTTAATTTCCATCTTACATATTCATTAATAAATCAATATTCCTATTTCCATATCACCTTTATATATCATATTTTAATTAAATCATATTATATTCAATCCATCACATGACTAATTAATATTCTATTATTATTCTCATATAATTAATTTAATACTCAATTATACCCTCCATTAATCAACAATCCTATTTATGACATCATCATTCCCTATTATGACATCATCATGACATTATTAATAAAAATCATTAAATTCTATTTTCTAATATTTTCATATCATTTATATACCTCAAAAAAATGTATTATCAATCCATAATCATTCATTCTTAATACAATTAAAATCATAATTAATCTCATACGCTTACATCATCAATGTTCATTTATGATATCATAAATGAATTTCCAATTTTCTTTATATTCTCTTTTCTATATTTTTAATCTTATGTTAAATAAATCATCTTAAATATATATATTCCAATATACTTATTTCATATTTCATTATTCACTAATCCATAATTATTTCTATACGTATATATATTATACGTACATTATTCATTCATATAATTCATTTATATGATTCTTAATCATACTTCATTTATACATTATGCAAACTCCAAATACAAACATAATTTATCTTAATTTCTCAATTGCATGCATTCCTATGCATACTTAAATATTCTTGCCTTGATATACATGCATTTAATTGATCGATCCAATTTTACACGATCCAACTTATTTTTCATATTCGACTTATTCTTCTATCAACTTATCATCATTTCTTAATTTTGATAAGTATTTCTTATCATTAACATAATGTTTAAAATTTTCTATCTCGAAATACACATTTTTCCATAATTCCATATCATCACTTAATTTTTGATCGTATAGGGGGTAATTTCATCACCCGAATTATTAATACTATACATGCTAAAAATGAGGATGTGACATGACCTATATCATATGACATGAATATATCATACAAACATAGCATAACAATTGCTATAGGCATACAACATATATAGCAAGGATAATAGATATAACATAAAGGAATTAAAGGAATAGAGGGCTACATACTAAAGTTAATGAATAATTATAAGCAATAAATAGGAGAATTATGAGAATAAACAATATATTCTATTATAATTGATCTCCGAGAAGTACAAAAATGAACATTAGATAGCATCCTAAATCCTCCAAATAGTAGTGAAAAATTCATCATTGAGTCACATGAGTCAAAAATATATGATAAAAAAATGCATAAGCCAAATGTTGTAATTAATGTAAAAATTTAAGGATTCTCTTAATTAATTTTAGCTATTAAAAAGTTCAAAATACATCTAGGAAGGTATCGAGAGTCAAAAATAGGGTTAGAAATGTATTTTGAGCTAAAATAAGCAATTTTGATTCAGGTAAAGAGCAATGTGCACCACATATTGTAGTAAACAATACCAATGTGCATCACACATTGCAAGAATAGTGTATATTACACATTGTAAGTCTAAAATAGTTATTAAACAAGAAAAATGATAGAAAACATCAAAATTAGTCATGAGTTATAATTTTTAATATTTTAAAATCCTATTTTCATCATTTAGACTTTAAAAAAATATGTATTTGAATCAAACTCAATCCCTCTAATTTTACATAATTTGCATGAATTAAGAAAGATTTGATTTTTAAAAGAAAATGAGTTTTAATGCTAAAAACCTCTAAAGATTAATGATTTATGACCAACTTAGATCATTTAATGCTACTGTGAACCAAAAATGTAACTTGAAAATTTAATTTTTAAGGAAAAATTAATGAAACTTTTACTAAAATTTTGTTCAATATATAATATGCATTATACATTGTAGGAAAAAAGGTAATGTGTGTCACATATTAAGTAATGTGTGTTGAACATTACTTGGGTGAAAAAACAAAAAAAGGAGTTACTTTTAGAGCTTACTAAAGGGGTAGTTTATTTTACTTGATTCCAAAGTGTTTCGATAAATTAAATTATTTAAATAATTAACCTAATTAAGTTTAATTAGTGTGGTTAATAATTTTTAGAGTAATTTTGATAGATTTTGGTATTTTTAATCAATTTCTTCTTTTTCGCTTTTATGAAATACTTATTGGATATTTATGAGGATTGGTTTAGAGAATGAATTTTTAAGTTCCTAATGTAGGATATTTTTTATCAAACAACAATGTGCATCACACATTGCTCAATGTATGGTGTCTATTGCTAAAAATAGTAATATATGTCATATATTAGCTAGAAAAGATAATATATGATGCATATTATACAACATGCGACATATGTTGCATTGTTAGCAAAATAAGAACTCTATTTTAAGCCAACTTTTGCTTATTTTGGTTTAAAAGGCTCCCTTAATTATGGAATCAAAGTAAGCTTTCATCATTAAGCAATGAATAGTGAAAATTGAGGGTTAACATTATTATTGACTTGAAGTTGAATCTTGATTTGCTATAAATAGTGTCCATGTCTACCTTAAACATTTTTTACTCTAAATAGCTTTAAATGGATCATTATATTAGAATGACTTCTTATATACTAGAGCATTATCCAAAAGGACCAATTCTTCATCTATGGTAGTTTCATTGATTATCATCATTGATATTTAGATTGTTCATAAATCAGATTCATCATAATTAATTTTATATTCAGAAACTACTTTATAGATTGAATCTATTTCAAAGTCTATATCAAATAAATCCTCTTTGACTATAAGTTCATATACTGGACTCTTATCTTTAAAGAAAATTCTTTAAAAATTTTCTTTTATTTTGTTTTTGTATGAGTAAGAGTCAACTTTTTGATTTTTCACACCATGAATCTAGCATAAAGAACAATTGCTTAGAGGTTTTTTATTATGACATTTAGGTTTTCTTCTATATATTTTTTTAAAGCTTCTATTCTATATTTGTCTCTAACATTGGTTTTGACCAAATAAACCTAAAGGGTCTACTCAGGTTTCTTTTAATCTCCTTTCTCTCCTTGATATTCTTCTTTTCCAATATCCTTTAAATTTCTTTCTAAAAGAACACTCTATCCTAGATTGTTCTTTTGATTTGGAAGAACAACCATACTTACCAAGAACATACTTAATCTATGAATAACAACTAATGTTTAGTGCATGTGTTTCTCATAACACTTAGTTGTTTAAATCCTTCCACCTAAACCATAAACTATCTTGTCTTGATTTAAGAGGAATTAGAAAGACATTTTTACTACTTCTAGCCTAAGTTTAGACAATTTAGCAAAAAATAATTCTAATAAATTTTAAATTCAAATGATAATAATACTTCTGAAATTCATAGATAAAATTGTCAAAATAACATATCATATATTTGTAATTTTATTAAAGTCATTAAATATTTTTTTCTAATGACTTTATAGACAAGGAGAAATCATTAAAAAAGTACTCCTTTTAAGGTGTCTACAACTATGGTTAAAACTCTATTTGTTAAAACTTTTTTATTTTTTTCATCTTTGATAAAAGTATACATTACTAGTGATCCCTAATTTTTTTTTAGTATTTAAACGATTGTGGTTTTGCATAATTTATAAGCATCTATAAAAATGTATGCATTATATTTGATTGTAAATCTTATCATAATTATTCCTTTGTCAATTCTTTTAGATGCATTCTCATCATCAATCTAAATTGAGAAAAGTTGCCAAGTTAATTATAAACCTTAAAGGATTATCCTTATGAATGAATCCTTCTTTTATCGTATAAGGATAATTAAGTTTGTATATAAACTTCTTCATATATACAAGCATATTAAAAATTCTATCAACTATGTAAAGAAACATCATCTACCCATTCTAAAGATTTTTTAAGGTCTAAAGATTTTTTAAGGTGTTGAGCTAAAATAATATTATTCATGTTTTATCTAAGTTATATAATGTACAATAAAAGAAATCATTTTTTTTCTTAATTTTAAAATATTTTTTTCAATAATGAGTCTTTTGGAGCTTTCAAAAATCTTTCTCGTTCTATTATATCAAATCTCTCATTCATTACTTTTTCTACCATGAATCTCCTAAAATTTCTCTATGAATTAATTCAATTCATTTCAAATTTTTTCAAATGAAGTGAGTTTCAATGAATTATTTGAATATAAACTTTCAATGTTATCACCCATTAAACAATTGCAACCAAATTAAAAACTAATTTTCGATTTTGAATGTAATTGTTACGAAAGGTTATATAAGATGAATCCCATTATTTTTAAAAAATTTATTTTCATTTTATTTTAGATTAGAAAATAGTTTTTCAAAATACATTATTTGACTCTTTCTCATTGACTACCTAGTTTTCATTGTTTCCGTAATATATATTACGAACTAAGCAAGCACATAAATGTTGTTTTGTGGCTAGCATTCAACAAGCCAATCTATGTTTTGGCATTTATATGTTGGATGATTTAACGGTACATGACATTGGCAAAAAACATAAAACAGAAATTCATGCTACATGGAGAGAATTGATCCATCAATATCATAATAACATATACATTCTCATTTCAACTAAAAAACAAGATGTAACGGATGCCATTGTACAAAAGAAACTTGAAAATAAACATTAAATTACAGACGAAAATGGGCACATTCACCAAACTTGCTGGAAATAGAATGAAGGGCTCCAATTATTATTATTAGTTAGTAGTTGACGTTAATGAACTACTAAAATCAGATGACAGCATAAATTACCTATGCCAGAACCTAAAACCTGGCATACATTACCAATAAATTACACGCAAAAAGCGAAGAGTTGACCTTAACTAGATGTACCAATATGGAACTGTTTGGCTGTGAAGACTCGACTCAATCATCTCTAACTGACAAGAATTCGGCGGCTAGCAGCAAGAAATGATCTTTCCATTCACCAGGATGCGCGAATGACAGAAGACCACAGCATAATGGCAGCACCAAAAGCAGCACACTGTAGAAAAGTGTCTGTCGAAACCAGTATGGAAATACTGTTTTAGATTTTATCTCTTGTGAGACATTGAGAGGCCCATGAAGTACACAAAACAAAGCGGATGTACACACATTTGAAAAGAAATGCAGTAAGCAAATGATCTCCCAATACAGGAGCCAGTGCAATCCACTTCCTCCCAACGTGTCGACGCAAAGTTTGCCAGCAAAACCACAGGCAAATCCTAACAGCAAGAGTATAAAAGTTACTGGCATCGTCCGATGTGAGGTTGCTGAACGTTGAAGAAGTAAATATGCTACTGTCAGAATCATCAAGAGGCCAAAGAGCATTCGGCTTCCCACCGTGACATGGCACCTGAGAGTATGCCACCCTGAGTTGAAAGACGAAAAAGTCCTTGGCATCCACCAAGATTTGGAATCCTATATCGAATAAGAAAAAACCAAGCATATATCAAATCAAAGCTGGCAAATAGAAAACAAGCTTATCTGTTACCAAATGCATGACATAACACGCAATTCAGAATCCTTTCCAAAAAAAAAAAAGTAATTCAGAACGTTATATGAACAGTGCTGATGTCTACGCAAACCAAAAGTATTGTATCAATAGAAACTACAAAGAAGATAAGGTCCTTACCTCTGAAGGATTACAGGATGCAGTAGCATCAGCAATCCTTTGGTATGAAAAAACATATGCACCATATAAGATGGAGGCAGACATGATAAACAAACTAGCAACAAGACAGTCTATGCACTTCTTAAGCAGTTCCGCATGCCTTGTATCTTTCAATTCAGTGGTGAACTTCTCAATCTTAAAGGATGCCTTTGACAAGCCCATTGCTAATCTCGATCTTTTAAGATGATTCGAGTCAAAATTAAGAGCCAACTGTGCCTCTTTTAACTTCAATTTTCTCATTGTAAGACCAATCTCCATTGCTTTCAGGTTATTTGAACGGGTTTGCTCCATCACAGATTTCTCAATGGTGCTAAGCTGGTTATATACAGAACCGGTTGAACTTCTTTGGCCACACAAAGCAAGTTCCTGGTTCAAGGAAGGTGAACTTTCTTCTACGTCTTCATCCATATGCATTTGTCTCTGAAAGAAACTGGATTGCAACTCAGCTTCTGAATGAGATTCCCGAATGCTAGATCTACTGGCACAGCCAACCCCATTGCTAAGATTCAAGTCTGAAGCAGAATCTCCAAAATTCAGCCGACTTGAATGATATACTTCTTTCTTGATAGATGCTTCATTAATCAGTCTAAGAGTACTCAATGTGCTACCAAATGATTTCTCAAAGTTTCTTGTGAAAAAATCAAATTGATCACCAAAAACCTGTTGCATCATAGGCAATAGAAGGGAAGGAGATATGTATCATATTAGAATTCTAAATTTTTCTGAACATCTTGGTAAAACCTAACCAGAGTTAACTGATGAAGCAGCACTTAAGATCTGGCTTACATTGGCTAAAGATTCTCTGACAGCTGAAGCACAGATCTGCAAATACATATAAAATCATCTATTTGTCATTTCCCAACATTTCATACTTCTAATGTTCAAAAACATAGAACCACTAGAAATCATTCTAAGTATAAATCTGTGACCACCACACATAACACGTATTCCTCTTTGTCAGGCTTTTATGGATTGCGACCAAACTTTCAGTGAGCTGATATTACCATATTTTTCTTAATGAACTAAAAGAGAAAAAAGACATAGATGTGTTCTATGGTAACTATCTTTGCCCTCTTCCAAGCAAAGATATACAAATGGATAATAAACATTGGTCCAACATAAAATCGACATAGTCTTGTAAAATCATAACAAGTACCTTTGTAAGATGATCAACGGACATCTTTTCACCTGATGCATCTTTCCTCTCCATAATCTGCAATCAGGAAACAGCCACCCACAATATCAGCCAATGAGATATTAATGGATATTGATGGAATATCTATATCAGTCAGGAAACAATTTAGCATTGGCTAGCCTGCAGAAGACTCATGTAACTCCAAAAAGCATAACTTTAGAAACTCAATAGAGAACTTCCATCATCCACAATCAAGACTTCTTTACAATAATGATTACACTGATACATAAATATTGTGATGCATAATTTCTCTTTTCAATCAAGCATATTGATGCAAAAACTGGAAACACGAAAATCTACAAATTCATGTGAATTTACATGAAGAATCTTATTTCTGGCTGATACTAATTTGAGTTTATAAGTAAAAACATACATTTGAATACTATTGAACAAAACTCCCACATTAGTTAGGACGCTAAAGATTGTGTGGGACAATTATTACATGAAAAATTCATATAATTGCCATTCACATGGATTTTACCAAAATGAAAATTAAAAGCTATTCACTTTCCCACCCATTAAAGTGGGAAACAGTAGATGATCACTCAAGTCGCCTGTCTGTCCTCAACCTTGAAGCCCCATTTCAAGTATGAGGTGTACACTTCAACACCATACAATGATTATAAAATGAGACCGTTATTGAATGCTAGAATTTGTTAAAAAATTAATGCCATGAATTCAATTAGATTAGCACAATCTTCCATTAAAAATCAAAACTTTGAGTTGGTCATGATAAAAAGCAAAGCTTTGCCCCCGAAAACCAACATCACAACGTTACCAATAATTCACCAATAAAGAACAATTAAAACAGAAAAGAAGGAAACATGCTCAGAAGTTTAAAAAGATTGAATCTTTAAAATGAACCTGCGCAACAATAGCAGCAAAAGACATTCCGAGAGGGAGAGCAACAGCCTCCAATCGGCCATCACTTAAACGGCTACCGCCACGGCGACCAGAAGAAGCCAAAAGAACCTTAGGGCCTCTACGTTTATAAGAAAAGCGTGTAGTAGCGGCAGCAGAAGAAGATGATGATGATGACGACGCCGGATTACAGGTCTCCGATGCTTTCTTTTTCCTCTTCCCGTTCTTGATCATTGGGGGGTTTCCATTGTTGAGCGGCTTTGATGTGAGAGGAGTCTCCGCCGTTGGATTTGATCGGTCGGTGGCATCGGACGGGGGAGAAAGAAGAGTCTCCATACAAGAGGAAAAGAGAGGAAATCTAATTTTGAAAGCAACATAAGAGAGTTTTGTACCGTTGGCAAATAGAAAACTCGGCAATAAGTAACAGCAATCGTAGCATACTTTGTATTAAATCTAATACAATTAAATTTATTAAAATATTTTTCATGTTTATTTTAATATTTAACATAATTTGTATTAAATCTAATATAATTAAAATTAAATTAATGTCTTAATTCATTTTTCACAATATAAGTATTTGAAAGTAATTATGTATAAGAGGGTCATATATAATGTTATTGCTTTATAAGGTATGATCTAAGTATTTAAAACGATGATGGGAAATTTTATAAAATATTTTTATGAAATATAACCTTAAAAAATCTTGATCAATAAATAAACTCAATATATATTTCTTGGATCTAAAAATTATATGAGTAACTTTTATAAATTTATTTTTGAATATTGAACAATAAAGATAACTATATTACATATATTTTATTATTTTAAATTTTGAATTTAGGTACCTACTAAATCAATATTGGGAGAAATTATTTTTGTTTAATTTGCAGCTTACAAAATTATGCAATGAATTTTTACACCTATGAAAAATTATTTTATGAGTAAACAATATTTCAAACAATTATAGATCGATAAATTAAATTATAAAATAAATACAAAACCAATCAAATTTTATAGTGTAATAGAATAATTTTGCATTTAGTTAATTGTTTCACTGATATGTGAATATTTTTTATAAGAATTATTTTTTATTTATATAAAATTTACTAGTGACTTATAAAAATTATTTTGGCATAAAAAGGCTTCGAAAATTCATGTTAAAATATTTTTAAATATGTTGAGGATAATGGAGTTCAAGAAAATAATTTTTGAATATTTGTCCAACTAAATAGAATTTTTTTCATACAAAATTCATTTAAGACTTAAAAACAAATAATTATAGATAATTATTAAATAAATAAAACAAATATAGGTTGAAAAAGGGATGAGAATGGCAAAAGGAGAAGGATTTTAATGGAGGGGGATAGTTTTCAGTGCTATCTAGATAAGAATTTTTAAAGAAATTAATAAGAACTAGAATAAATTTGAAAGTCTGAGGCATGTTTCATAACATTATCCTTAACGATTATTTCATATATAACATTGAAATCAAAAGAAGCAAAAATCTTTCAGGATTTAACACGCTCATCTGAAATATTAATTTTCAACCATCAAAATAACTAGAGAATTCAAAGGATAATCCAATTAGAAGAAAAATTGATGAATTATTAATATATGTCTAGGTATTAAATATAGATTACTAAATATTATATATATTAGGGAAACTAAGAAGTATAATAAAAAATTGCTAAAAGATAGAAACTTTAACTACCCACTAATTTAATTTTCTATAAAATAAATCTAACAATTTTATTAAAAGAGTCTACTAATTTAAATGAATATTTCTATAAAAATAATAAAATCTCTTTAATATAAATCTTTTGAAATGTTACTACATATACAACAATCTCTCACATATTTCAAAAGATTAAAAAAATATTATTATTTATTAGATTAAAACATAGGTGTAATGTTTCAAATTTGGTGTCTAATTAGATTTATACAAATAAAATATAACACACAAGATTATGATAAAACAAATTCTATGAATCAAAAACCTTTTTATTGTATATTAGAGATCTTATTGGTTACATTTGCCTAATAATTCATAAGTACTATATAAATTTATCATAATTTTATAGGAGCAACTCCACCCGAAAAGGTAACTTCATTAAATGAATGTTACAATTCATACACGACCCATTAGGAATATGAAAATCGTTAAGAACATTCAATTCATCCTCTCAATTAATGCAATAGCATTTCTCATACCATAGAAAAGAGAAAAACAAATAATAGTGCTAGTAGAATTAATTAGTGACTTGTTATTATCCATATGAACCTTTTTTAATCACAAAGATTGGATTACCATCATTATTAATTTCATAATTGATTCAATTCTCATTCCTGCCAATGTTGTTTTTTTTAAGTTAATCAGATTGATGGCCACATTTATTTCTGACCGCACATAATTGATAAAATCAATATCATTATTTAGCAATTGTTTTTCCACATCATTTCTTTAAAAAATAGATATATATAGCTATCATTGAAAAATATTATTTTCAATGATTATTATCGCTCCACATATATCACTTCTTGACAATCACAAGAGGTATAAAGAGTTTATTTTCATATTTATTGTAATATTTACTGAGTATCTCGTACAGTTTAATGAGTTTTGAACTCAAAGAGAAATATCTTACATAGTATAGGATTCTCAACATAAATATCAAAATAAACATCTTGACCAACAACCCACAAGTGATATCTTGTTGCACTCCCTAAATACAAGGAACTATGAATTTGTTCCTTAGTAGCAAATACCATCTAAAACTTCAAACTAACCCCATATGCTCAGAGAATTTGTAGACATAAACAAAAACATCAAGAAAAGGCCTCCAAACATGAGTCATCCATATGTTAAGTGAAAAAACCATGCCATAATCAAATAACTGCAATCATTTAGAGGTAAAACATGACACGCCAGCATTGTGCAATCAACCGATAAGATTTTTTTGAATGGAAATAAGGTAAGTTTTATGACCAAACTTGAAGAAATAGCAATTAAAAAAACTAGCAATGTTTTGTTTCACTCTGATAGCATATGCAGCTCAGATAAACATGAAATGAGAGTTATATTGCATAATGTGAAAAGGAAAATTTTTCATTATAAATGATTGCTTGACATTGCCACCAATGATAACAAAGATCCAACCACATTAGGTAAATTACCATTGCTAATGAAATAAACATCAACAAGTTAACAACTACAATATGAACACCTATTAATTTTGTATGACCACATAATAAAGGAGGGTGCCAAAACCATAAAAATGATTACTAGATTGCAAACATATTTTTTAAATCAGAAAACTAGACCATTGACTAAGTTAATGGTGCTGAATATGATCATCATAGAAACTTAATTTATTTTCTTCAAACAACTATTTTTAGCTTTGAACTTAAATGTAAGAGCATTTCAACCAAGAAGGCCACCATCATAACAATTCATATCCATCTCAGAGCTAATTTAACAAAAATAAGATACCATTTTATGAACTCTCCTTACCACTTACATCATAAAATAGATGAATATCTATATAAGAAACCCAGTTGAAGCACCTTCAATAACTATAAAAAAGTGCATTGCTTAAAAAAATAACCAAAAATAATAAATTGCAAAGGCAAAACATGCAATTGCAATCAATATATTAAAATTTAGGAAAAAGAAAAGGAACCCATATAGACCCACATATCAAAAATTTTCTTCAAAGAAAAGGAAGAAGTACCCACATAAGTATTTAACTGTCTGACGAAGCTAGAGAAATTATTATGCTTGAAATACTTGGGTAAAAGTTCCTTTTGAAACTTAGGCACATTCCACACCACAAAACTATTATCATTATTACTCCATGATACCACTGAATTTGTTGATGGGTCATCCACCATATTGTACATCTTACTCAGAAATGGCATCATCAAATTCAATTCCATCCCCAAATTTACCAAAATTAGTAATAACAATGACAAGAAACAACAGCTTTTCTTGTATAGGATCTTTGAGAGAGAGGGTTTAAGGAGTGTTTGGCACGAATTTGGAAATTAGTAATTGCGAGTGTGTCAGAGGTTAAACCTCAATAAATGCACCAAACGATTATGGTTCCTCAAGCTCCTTTGATAATTCACTTAAACATATTAAATGGCTCGTTTTGAATTAGCTTGAGAAATATTAGAGACAATGTGAAAATAAATCCGAAAACAAAGAATAGCTTTAAGGAAATTGTTTGTATTAAAAAAAAGACAAAAGATAATACTTAGATTATGAACAAAGCTTAATAAACAGTGCTTGAATTGAATAAACAGAGAAATAGAAGAAGTTCTAGTATTTTTGTTTTGCTGTCTTTTGATTTTGATTGATTGCCCCTATTGTCTTGAATTTTCTTCACTTATGCACTCGGAGGAACTTTACACCATCTTCAACAACTAACCACATTCCCATGTCCCACATGTCCACTTCTTCAAACTGCCCATATACCACTACTCTTGAGCTATGATTAATTTAACTAATTAATTATAAAGCTGGTTATTAATTAAGCTAAAACCAACCAATTAATTAGTTTAGCTAATTAATTAATTTTACCTAAGAAATATTCAAATTATCTAAATTAATTCTAGGCCCAACAATTGCCCCCCGCATATGAATGGCGTGATCCAAAATAAAGCCATTACATATAGAGCTTTAGCTTTAAAACTTTAGGTTTTTCTTAGCTTTTATTTTTAACAAAGATGTCCAAATATAGGCTTAAAGTTCAATTTTTTAAACTAGACAAATGGTTCTGGGAAAAGGAATACCCCTAAATAAAAATCATAGAGGAAGAATCCTGGAGGAAAAATCGTCAATCTGGCTTTGTTAATGGGCCGAGATCCTCAAACCCTACCACCCCTTTTCCCCAAGAACCAGTTTCCCATCTACACTCTCTTCAAATTTCCCAAATTACCACTTCTGCTAAAACCCTTGCTCCTTCAAAACACATACTTAGCTCAAACCCACTTCTCTTGCAACCGACCACTCCTTCGAACCTCCACTGTACCAATCACCCACCACAGTCATTGAAGAGGCTCGTCATACTCACGCCATCAGCAACGCCTCTCAACACTCTCGCTGGTTTAACGCCTCCACCATCACCAATCCAAACCCTTGAAGACTCCTTCAACAGCAGTAGTCATGACTCTGGCAGCCTGATATATTGTAAGATACCATCAATAAACTCTACCCTTTTTCATCAAACCGTCTAATTCTCTAGTTCATCCCCCATCCGATTCTCTTTACCTATCAACATCACTTCCACCGTCGTACACCTATAAACACCCATCGCTAGGCTTTCCTACATTATCAACGTCAAAATCCCAATCAACCAATGTCAACCTTATACCAGTGCTTGCCATCTATTTTACCATTTGCAAGTAAGAAAATACCCTACTTTTGCTTTGATCTTGGATTAAAATGGACTATATTTTGATTTTGCCTTTAAAGTTTGCATGTATAGTGTCTGAGTCAGCGTAGAATACCCTTGAATGAATGTATGGATTTTTATTGACCTTATATTTATCATCTTTTGATCAAATTGTCAAACTCTGGGTACTCGTACTTCTATATATGATTTTGCAAAAGGAGATGAAATCAGATGCAAGCCTAATAGATCGCAATAATCCCTCCCTTATACTTCACATATATTCCATTTTCTGTATTTCCACTTGCAGCATGTCTGACTAGTGTTATTATCTTAATCTTCTGACAAACTCTATTCTCATAAAGCCACATCAATAATCATGTCGAATTGCTACCCTGGTGATTTATTTCATTTTTTTTGAACTAAAGGACAAAATGCTTCATGACATCTACTATTGTATCCATGATCCTACTGCTATTGTAATATCCATTGTTCTTGGTTTCCTATTTTTCTCTTTCGATGATTGCCGAAGGCATGCTTGCATGGTGTTTATTTTTTTGGCTTTAACTGTTATTGCATTCACACCTGCTTTGGTCTCTCATAAAGTTTTCTTATATATTGATACTGGGTCATATTTAAAACCATGAGACTCCCACACACAGCCTATAAATAATAATTGATGAAATTAAAAATTGTCACGAGAAACCAACAAAATAATATGCCTACACTATAAAAACCAAGAATTTCAATTGGACAAACAACATTTCCAACATACTGAACATCATTAGACTTAACATTTTGAATTATAAAGTTAGGATTAAGTAACTATAAAGTAACCATAAAGTCAACAGGACCAACCAAACATAAAATGTTTAATCTTAAAATAAACATTGTAGGCCAAATGACATGAGAAAAAGATGAAATAAAATAAAATAAAATAAAATAAAAATATCAATTATTGGTCATGCACGCCTATCAACTAACTACTTACCAGCTCATAACACAAATTATCTAAAAAATAAAATAAGATATTACATCACCATTAGACAAATATTAACTAAGGCCATACACACAATAAAAATAACATCTATTAGTATATCCCCATATTTGTTTGTTATAGTTTTATTAAATATCTTTATATATATATATATATATATAT
>CANYBF010355126.1:0-14249 GCA_948192965.1 Dalechampia spathulata
ATTTTACCTGATTTTCCTGCAAATACTTATAAATAATCCTCAAAAGTATATTTTGGGATTTCTTCAAAATATTATTAGATAAAACTATAAAATATACATAATACTTAATAAAACTTAAAAGAAACTTAAGCTAAACACATAGATAACATAATATTTAGACTAGATAAATACAACAAAATATCAAGTGATCACCCACTTGCCACGATACATGTCATACCATGATACATGTCATTATGCCATGCCATGTTACATGCCATGTCGTATTCCATGTCACATGCCATGTCATATGCCATATCACATGCTATGTTGAATGCCAATTCACACACACATCACTATGCCATGTCATTTTACCATATCATTATTTATGTCATGTCATGCATATGCCATGTCATCCAAATGCCATATAGTATTATATACCATTCTATGTGCGACTATACAATGCTAAATCACATGTCATGCTGTATGCTTACTTATATGCTTGCTTGCTTTCCTGCTTAGGCCAATTAACTCCAACTATAATGGTAAAATTGATTTTGGAAACTCATAGATATAGATCTTCACCACCCAAACCCATCTATGAAGGGTTTAACTAGCACTCATGCTATGGGTCAGTTGAAGCAATCTGGAACCATTCGGTGGTGACTCCTTTGTGACTCTTTCAAGTCTATATCATTCCCCAAGGTAGCCCCTCAGAAAGTCCATGCTTTCACTCCAAGCACCATCCCTGATCCATGAGCCTTGCAAGCTTGCTCTAGGCAACGGCAGAAACTGACGCTCATAGTGGTAACTCCATTGGGGATTGCATGGCGAAAGAGTGGTGGCATCTAAGAGTTTTCATATCAATTTTCCCATCATAGTTAGATTAATTATATCTATCATAACACCAGTCCGTGTATGCATACACCACATAACCTTTCATGTCAAGCCGGTGATTGTGGGTAAGTGAGTACCCTAGACTCCATTCGACTCCTTGGAAAAGTGAATCTACCTTCACCACTCACTGCCTTGTACTGACAACTGTCAATGATTCCTGATGGATAGATGCAAGGTATAGTCTTATATCAATGATTCCATTTGGTTGGATAGGTTATGGACAATGTGGCAGGGGACCTTAGCTTATAATTATCAAACTAAAAGCCAATGTAGTTAACCTAGCAATATTCCAAACTAGGACCCTCATTGCATGCTATGTGGATCGATGTCCTATCATGTCAGTGGATTTGCCTAAACCCGACCTATTTTCCCTCCCCCGTATTGCTTTGCTAAGAGTTAGAATCCTTTCATGATTCTATATGGTTGTACAACCTCATGCCTATTCCGCGGGTGTACTCTTATCATTACAATATGATCATGCTCGTATTGCTCTACTAAGAGTCAAAAACCTTTCATGATTCTGTATGGTTGCACAACCTCATGCCTATTCCATGGGCATACTCTTATTATTATAATATGATCATGCCCGTATTGCTTTGTTAAAAGTTAGAATCCTTTCATGATTTTGTATGGTTGAACAACCTCATGCTTATTCCACGGGCATACTCTTATCATTATAATATGATCATGTTCATATTGCTCTTCTAAGATTCAGGATCCTTTCATGATTCTGTATGGTTGCATAACCTCATGCCATTCCATTAGCATTCTCTTATCATAGCAATATGGCTAGGTCAAAATGCTATCGAGTTTTTACCATAATCCCTCATATGATCAAGCAATGATCATCCCTTTTGCTTTCCTTATTAAAAGAATCATGCCTTGAGTTCCCAGTGTAACTCTGGGCTAGTATCCCACCTAGGAGATATTGAATTGACTAATTCTCATAGAGGTATAAGGGTGGCAGGGAGCACTGCTGTGTGCTACATGTTCACTAACCATTTTTATGTTTTCTGTCTAACATACATACATGCATACTCATGCAATATTTTCTAATAGATTTTTTTATGGCCATAATGTTGGATGTTTCCTAGTATAGGTCATGCATACATCCTACATGACATATCACATGCATCCAACGCATACGCATGCTAATCAATTTTACTTCGCAGCTATAACGCCTGATGTTTCCTAGCATAGGTCATGCACACATCCTATGTGTCATATCACATGCACCACAATACCATATGTATACTCATGTATCCACGCTGACTCTCTTTGTCATGTATAGACTATGTCAGACTCACAGCTAGCTAGAAATGTTGCATCTGCATCAGACACTCCTACTTCAGTGTTAGATGATGCTTCACTTGCTACAGTTCAGAAGCTCATTGACCAGTCAATGACCAAGCTCTTAAATGATGACTTCAAGACCCTCCTGCAACAGCAGATTCGGGAGGCTCTCAGTCCTAGAGATTTCATCACCCCTCTGGCTCCTATGAAGGAAAAGGGGAAAGGCATCAACTTATATGATATTGAGGCTGATGATGATGTCTTACTCCATATGCATGATGTTCACAAGTCTAAGACCTCTGTCCTGGAGCAGAAGATAGAACAGCTACAGTCTATCATGAAGACCAAAGGCATGGGGTTTGATCTTGACTTTGATGAGTTCTCTATTAGAGCTATTAAGGGGTTACTTACTAAGTTCAAGCTCCCAGAAATTCCCAAGTACAGCAGAGTTGGGGATCCAAAAAATCATCTGAAGACCTACACTATGATGATGAGCACTATAGACCTATCGAATGATTAGATAGTCTGACTCTTCTTCATCTCACTGGAAGTACCAATATTAGCTTGGTATCACAGTCTGAATAAGATAACCACGGTTGAGTGGAAGCCTCTTTGTACTACCTTCTGTAAACAATACAGGTTCAAGTCCCGGTTTGATGTAACCCTGATGGATCTTGAAATGGTTAAGTAGAAAACCAATGAATCTTTCATGGATTAATTTAGTCAATGGATGGACCAAGCTGTACTAGTCAGACAGAAAACATCTAAATTTGATATGATCAATAAGCTCATTATGGGGTTACTACCACTCTACCAGGATAAGCTGAAATATTATATGTTCCATACCTTTTAGGACATCTACTATGTCAGCTAGCGGATTGAGCAAATCGAGGGGAAGAAGAAGGAGCCTTCCTTCCTTAAACCCAAAATAACCACATGTACTCAAACATAGCAGAGACCTCACTACATCAACGCCCTGCAAACACCAAATCCCATACTCCAAAATACTACCTTATCTTGGAGGTTCTTAGATCTTGGAATGCTGCTTTCTAAGGTTTTCGGGCATCTTCTCAAAGCCAAAATCATCAAGCCATTTGAGCCAAACTTCAAAACACCACCCCAGCCTCGATGGACACCAAAACCTACTGCCATTATCACCAGCATCATGGCCACAACACTGATGACTGCTACTCTCTCAGACTAGTCATTAAGAACCTTATTTACTCTGGTGAACTCAAAGACCCCAAGAAATCTAAACCATCAACCAAGATAAACCCATTGCCTACCTACCATAAAGCCAATCCTACCATAATACAATCAGGGTTTCTAGAATCCTTGGTTCTTAACTCCTTCTCTCCCCTCAGTAGTGAGGAGATTGCTCGGCTACTTGCTATTACCTTTCCACTCGGTGGTGGGTTCAACATTGGTGCCATTGACATATGGAATGATAGTTCAGAGGATGAGTTTGCAGTTACTCAGAATTTCTCCAAACTTGAATCATCAGAGGTTCAGGGTTCCAAGAAGGGTAAGTTGGTCGAGACTTCCAAGGCAGCTAAGCCAGGGCCTAAACCATCCAAACAGCAGAACAGGTTAGGTGCTAACAAAATGTCCTCTCAGGTCTGCAACATGACTCGTAGTGGTTCCAGTTCTTGGCATCCTAGTGTTATTTGCTTTACTATTAGGCCAGCCATGGTTCCATCCCCTGGGGGTGTACCGTCTACCTTGCACCAAAAAATTAAGTTTCCATACAATTAGGGTATGGTTACCATTGCTACTGATGATGAAGTTGCTTTAGCTTACATCAGAGAAGATGTTCCTTTCATGACTAGTTTTCGGATTGCTGCCATTGACAACCTAAATCATACTCATACCAACTGAGTTCCACTGTAAAGAGGATGATGCAAATGATGAACTTTATGCCTGGTAAAGGTTTAGGTCAGTATCAGCAAGGTCCGATAGAGTTTGACATTCCTACAGCCATCTGGGAAGAGAGGTATTGCATTGGGTTTGATCCTTATACTTTGGACAAGCCAGAAGAGTGCAAGATAATTATCTTCATCCAGGGAAAGATGCAGCATGACCATCCCTCTGAATTACCTAACTTAAATGACTTCTTTGACCAACAATTTACCATCTTTGGTGATGTCTGTGATCTGTCAGTCTTAACAACAGTTAAGAAGGCCATTGCCACTTCTTATACCATCAACCCATCAGTCCCGATGACACTTTTCAAATCTTTGATGATGTTGTTGATCTTACTACTGGCCACCTAGAACCAAAAATTACTACAGTCACTACATTGGGAGCCAAGTTGCAAAGCTTGGATATGGAAGATCAGCTACTGCCAAAAGTCTATAAAGACATTGCTACTTTGGTGGATAACACCTTTGAGGAGTTGTTGTATAAGGACAATGATGTGCAATTTTTATTTTATTTGATGATGATGTAATCCCATCTAAATATAATGCAATGAAGAATAACTTTACTTATGTTTACGATGTGTATTCTGATGGCATTATGCATGAACATGAACATTACATGAGCATTTTTGACATTAACGCATCATGCATTGAAAATATTAACATTAACACAGATAATAAGCCCTGTCTACTTTAGATTGCATCAGACTTGACCTCTGAAGAGAGAACATAAATAATTAGCACACTGAAAAAGAATATAAAAGCCTTTGCTCTAGGCTATGAAGACATGACGGGTGTTGATAGAACCATCATGCAACACAGAATTCCTACCAAGCCTAAGTTTAAGCCAGTTAAGTAGAAACTACAGTGCCTCAGACTAGAATGGGCTTAGAACATTAAAGAGGATGTCCAGAAGCAGTTGGATGCTAAATTCCTTGAAGTGGTTGACTACCCTAAATGGTTAGCCAATGTGGTTTCAATTCCCAAGAAAGATGGCAGGGCTCGGGTCTACGTAGAATACAAGGATCTGAGTAAATCATGTCCAAAGGATGACTTTCCTTTACCTCATATCGATGTGCTAGTCGATAGCGCAGCTGCTAGTGCTATGTATTCCTTTGCTGAAGAATTTTCTGGGTACAACCAAATCCTAATGGCTATCGCTGATAAGGTGAAGATAGCTTTCACCATAAAATGGGGGACCTATTGCTATAAAGTCATGCTCTTTGGATTGAAAAATGCAGGTGCTACCTATCAGAGAGCTGCAACAACCCTGTTGCATGATTTAATCCATAAGGAGGTTGAAGTCTATATGGATGACATGATGGTGAAATATTCCACCAGAGAAGAGCATCTAGCTGCTCTTGATAGATTTCTCATAGGTTGAGAAGTATGGACTCAGGTTGAATCTAAAGAAGTGCATATTTGAGGTGATGTCCGGTAAGCTGTTGGGTCACATTGTCGGTTAAAGGGATATTAAAGTGGATCCTGATAAGGCAAAGTCGATATGTGAAATGCCTATCCCCAAAACTGAGATAGAAGTTAGGGGATTCCTGGGACAGCTCCAGTATATTAGCAGATTTATCACCAAGCTCACTACCATGTGTGAGCCCATCTTCAAGCTTTTAAGGAAGAATCAACCTTTGGTTTGGGACGAGAACTACCAGTTTGCATTTGAGAGGGTGAAGCATTATCTCTATAATCCACCAATCCTACAACCGCCTCAGTCAGGAAAACCATTACTGCTCTATTTAGCCTTATAAGAGGAGTCAGTGGGTGCTATGATGGCTCAAGAAAATGAATCCAGAGTCAAGCATGTTGTCTATTACTTAAGTAAGAAGCTGTTGCTAACAGAATGCAAGTATAACACTGTTGAGAAGCTATGCATGGCTATGGTCTAGGTCACCAAGAAACTCAGACATTACTTTTAATCATAGCAGGTTCAGGCAATCTCCAAGATAGATCTTATGAAGTACTTGTATAAAGCTCCTTCACTAGTAGGGAAACTCTCTAGGTGGCTGATCTTGTTATAAGAGTTTAATGTGCAGTACATCACTATAAAGGTGATCAAAGGCAAAGCGATTACTGAATTCTTAGCATCCAGGCTGATAAATGACTTTGAGACCTTTGAATTGGAATTCTTAGATGAGCACTTAGGGGCAGTTGACATCCAGAAATGGCAATTACACTTTGACAACATGGTCAATAGAAGAGGTGCAGGTATAGGGGTTGTGCTAATCACTCCTAAAGGTGAAATAATTATGCTTTCAAAATGGATGAGCTTTCCAGTTACCAATAATATGGTTGAGTATGAAGCATGTCTATTCAGGCATGAATCATTACTAATTATCGATGCCTAAGATGTTAAGATATTCGATGATTTGATGCTTGTCATTCACCAATCCACGATCGAGTGGGATGTCAAAGAAAAAAGGCTCAAGCCTTATGCTAAATACATGAAGCTCATGGTTTGTAATTTCAGCTCATGCTAATTTATTGACATGCCACATGAAGAGAATCAGATGGCCGATGCTTTGGCCACACTGGCCTCAGTTTGTAACCGACCGCAAAGTCAAGTTCAGTCGAGGATTCCTTGCTATGAAGGAGAATGGGTTATGGTGCTAGACCAGTAAGATAAGACCCCATGGCATGTAGATATCATGAATTTTCTTAAAACCAGTGCTTATCTGGATGAAGCCAACAAGATTGACAAGCTAGCTCTATGCAGACTGGCAACTAACTTTACCTAGCACTAGGGTGTTTTCTACAGAAGAACAGTTGATGGTCTACAACTTCGATACATATCGGGGAAGGAGATCAAATCAGTCATGCAAACAGTACATGTTGGTGCATATGGGTCCCACATGAATGGATTCGCTCTTTACAAGAAGATCCTACGCCAAGGGTATTTCTGGCTCACTATGGAGATAGACTGCATACAGTTTGTACGGAGATGTCATGAATGCCAGATTCATGGAGATCTAAGTCACATACCACCAGTCAAATTATAGAACTTGATAATGCCTTAGCTATTCTTAGCTTGGGGAATTGACATCATAGGTGAGATTCATCCTAATGCTTTTAACGGATAGTGGTACATATTAGTGGCTGTTGACTACTTCTCTAAATGGGTGGAGGCAGAATCCTATGGCAAACTAAGGGCAAAGTAGGTTGCCAAATTTATAGAGAAAAATCTCATATGTCAATATAGGGTACCACATCACTTGGTGTCAGATAATGGAGTGTAGTTTCAAGGCCAAGTGGTTGACTTGCTTGAAAGATATGGGATCAACCTTAACCAATCCTCTCCGTATCGCCCTTAAGCCAATGGGGTAGTTGAAGCAGCTAATAAGACAATCAAACAGATCTTAGCTAAGATAATGCAGACTTATAGAGATTAGCATGAGCAGTTACCATTTGCCTTATGAGGTTACCAAACTATTGTAAGGAATCCTATGGGTGCTACCCCCTACTCTCTAGTTTACGAGATAGAAGTCGTGTTGCCAATCGAAGTGGAGCTTAAGTCACTTCTTATTATTCTGGAATCTTAGTTACCAAAGGCTGAGTGAAAAAGAGCCAGGTATGAATAGTTAGTTACTATTCATAAGAAGCGGCTGAAGGCTCTCTATCATCTATAGCTTTACAAGAAGCGCATGGCAAATGAATTCAACAAAAAGGTCAAGCCTATTGCTATACAGAAAGGTGACTTAGTTTTGAAGCAAGTCAAACTAGCTATCTATGATCCATGTGGAAAATTCAAACTAAATTAGGAAGGCCCATTCCTCGTTAAAAAGATCTTATCTAAAGGCACTGTCCACATTTCAGATTTGGAAGGTAATGAATTTTTAGAACCTGCCAACCTTCATCGGCTAAAGAAGTATTTTGTCTAGAGCAAAGGGCAAAAGGAAAAGTAAAAATTAAATAAAAAGTCTGGTGAGCTGAAAACCTGCATAGGTAGTTCACACAAAAGTTAAGATAGAAAAATACTTGCTTGATAAGTTGAAAATTCACTTGGATGGCTCATGCAAAAGTTAGAGCTCTTGAAAGCAAAAGGAGAGCATTAAAATAGTTAATCAGAAAATCTCACACGAGACTGGTCAACAATAGGGGTTAAGTCTGATGTATATGGAGAAGCTTCTGTGTTGATTTTAACATTTTTCATGCAAATGTTTTAATCTCATTAATGCAAATGGAACACATGTTCATAAACTTAGACATAAGTAATACTAGTTGCAAACATAAAACACTATCTTTCTTTGTTGCATACAATCTTGTTGCCTAACAATTTCTTACAGTACATAATCCTAGTTGTAGCGCAGCACCCATAATTTATACTCATCATCTGTAGAAGACCCAGCTCCAAGGGTCCCTACCGACAATATCTTACAGCAAGGCTAGGTCCTCTTTACGTCCTTCAAGAAGCAAGACAGCAATCATCCTCCCTCAAACTTATTTAGCGAAGGTATAATCCGTTTATAGCTATACTGACAATAAATCCTAGCAAGACTATAATGCATGCAATACCTGAAGCCCGACAATGAAATACAATTTGTATAAGTCCTCACCATCACATATTATATGTACCACTAAGGATAGGTCCACCTAACCTCACTCTCTAGGATGGCTTCTGTCCACTTGATCTAACCTTTGAATTTCAGCATCCTTACCTTACTAAAGGTGTAGTTTCTTTGCATATGGCTACAAGGTATGCATCTTTATAGATCACCCACTGGAGGTGCCAAGATCCCAGCTTCTTCTAAAGCCAAAAAAAAAGCTCTCTGAGTTGAAAACCTTATAAAAGGTGGCTCAGGAAAAAATTAGAGTGACCCGCTGAGCTGAAAACTTAAGGGGGCAGTTCAGGCAAAAGTTAGTGTCCAAAGCAAAATTAGTAGCCCTATGAGTCAAAAACCTTACAAAAGGTGACTCATGCAAAAATTAGGGCAAAAACACAGCTTTTCTAAGTTGAAAACCTGCAAAGGAGGCTTAGAATTCTTACTTGTAGCAGAAGCAATATACCACTGAGGCATTCAGACTATCCTCGCTTTATACTATCTAGCCCAAGGATTGTCTATGCTACGATCATAGGAAAAGGGGTCTAACTGTGCTCCATCTGGTCTATCATAGACCCAATCACTAAATCTTCATAACCGAATAAGTTGATAAATAGAAACTGTGCCAACAGTCTAAATCCTACTACCCTCAACCATGATGAGGTAGCCACCAGCTTATGGTCGCACAGTCGAAAGATAGCAGTAAGACCTACAGAACCCTTTGTAATCAACAATGACCTCATCGATAGTCAAACAATCTTTTTACCCATCACCTCAGTTGTTTGAGCATAGCAATCTTGCTCCGAGCAATGATTCATCCATATTAACATGAGCATGTAGACTTATAAGTCATGCATTCATGCATAAACATTACGCTCATAATTATAATAGGTACATACCCGAACTTCCAGTATCTCAGAGGTATGGTAATGATACAGTTCCGTCAATAGCCTCGTCATGTCAGCCATGGCATCCTGAGGTACCTGCATAGGTCATACATATTACAAATTGGCAAAATCAACAGACTGATACTTAAAAATTTAAGTATTTTTCCTAAACCATTTCAATTTCAATTGCATTGACTAATTATTTTTCCATGTGTAGCATAGACAGGAAAATGATCCAGCAGATGATCAAAATTAGTCAAACCTTTGACTTTTGATCAAGTCGTTGACCAGATAGTGTCACATTCCAACAGAGGATCCTAAATGCAGACTTTGGAGATATTCGACACTTATTTGATGGCGTGAGCATTGATCTGACGGTTGATCACCCTGACTTGCAGACAATCACCTTTGGTTCCGCAGTTAACCACTGATCTAGCAGAGATCACATAATCAAGCCTTTGATTCCTAAACCTTAGCAATAGGCATCTGAATATGGACATCAGATAATTTTGAGCCTTGTAGTAAAGTCATCGATCTCGTAGTGACCACCAATCAGCCTTGATGGTTTAGCCTGAACATTAGGCTTCCAATGACTGGATTAGGATTATTATTAATCAAAACCATCAACCAAAAAATTTTGAGCCTCGGTAGAGGATCCCAAATGCTATTTTGGAAATATTTGAAATTTATTTGATGATGCAAGCATCAACCCAGCAAACGGTCACCCAGGTCCTACAGTTGACCACCTGATCCAGCAGCAATCATAAAATCAAGCCCTTGATTCCTAAACCCTAGTAGTAGGCATCTGAATGCTAACATCAGATGATTTTAAGCCTTGCAGCAAAGCCATCAGTCTTACAAAAGACCACCGATCAGCCTTGATCATTTTAGCCTGAGCACTAGGCTCCCAGTGGCAGAGCATTCTGCAAGCCTTAGCATGAGCATTTTGCAAGCCTTAGCATGAGCATTCTCCCAGCCTCAGCATGAGCATTCTGCAAGCCTCAACATGAGTATTCTCTTAGCCTTAGCATGAGCATCCTGCAAGCCTCAACACGAGCATTACATAAGCGTTAAAATGAGCACTTCATAAGTATCAATCTAAGCATCGGTTAGGTACTGTTCCTGAATTTAGGCAAAAACCACTGTCATGATTAGGTTTTATCCTATCGACTTTTGATTATATCGTTCTAAGATGATTCTAATTAGGGGATAAACTGTTAACACTGTATTTTTTCCCTCTGCATAGGTTGGCTAGGTTGGCCTCTTTGGGCATGTATTGTAACTTATTTCCTTATGAGGATGGCTTGATACAGGTTCCCATCCCTAAGAGTAAGTTACATACATGAATTTTTCATATTCATTTACTATATGGGCACATGGTTTAGCCCCCGTTTAGTCCATCCAAAATAGCTGCCCATTACAGATTTCCAGCACAGGCTACATAGGCTGGTCAGGTTGCCCACTTTGAGCATATATTATGACTTATTTCCTTATTGGGATGGCTTGATACAGGTTTCCATTCCTAAGAGTAAGTTGCATACATGAATTTTGCATATTCATTTGCCATATTGGCACATGGTTTGCACTCCATTTAGTCCATCCAAAATGGCTACCCATCACAGATTTCCAGCACATGCTGCACAGGCTGGCTAGGATGCCCACTTCGGGCATGTATTATGATGTGTTTCCTAATTAGGATGGCTTGATACAAGTTTTCATTCCCAAGAGCAAGTTGGATACATGAATTTTTCATATTCATTTACCATATGAGCACACATTTTGCCCTCCATTTAGTCCATTCAAAATGATTGCCCATCATATATTTCCAGCACAGGCTGTATAGGCTGGCTGGGTTGCCCACTTTAGGCATGTATTGTGACTTATTTTCTTATTGGGATGGCTTGATATAGGTTCCCATTCCCAAGAGCAAGTTGCATACATAAATTTTGCATATTTATTTGCCATATGGGCACATGGTTTGCCCTCCGTTTAGTCCGTCTAAAACGGCTGCCCATCACAGATTTCCAGCACATGTTGCATAAGCTGGCTAGGTTGCTCACTTCGGGCACGTATTGTGACTTATTTCCTTATCGGGATGGCTTGATACAGGTTCTTATTCCTAAGAGAAAGTTGCATACATGAATTTTGCATATTCATTTGACATGTGGGCACACCGTTTACCCTCCATTCAGTCCATGTAAGATGGCTGCCCACCTAGTTTTGGTGAAGAAAAGGGACTTTATCCCACATTACTAATCCTAAGGGTGCCACCCCTCCTAAGGCTACTATAAATACAAGGGCAAGCCTTCTTCTTATAATACACACGAGATATATTATAAAAATGATACTCAAAATATCATATAAATGGTATATATTTTAATTTTAAGATGTAGGACTAAAATAACTTAAGTAAAATTTAATTAGGAATATTGACTAATTAATTTTACTAAAATCTTAAGCTTTTACGAATTTGGGGGGAATGACTTCTAGCCCTGGTAAGCCATTTCTTCTTTTGACTTTTTAAGTTAATTTAGCTTTTCTACCATATTTAGCTTATTTTCTTACTTTAGCTTTATTGTCATGTTTAGCTTGTTTTATTTATCTTTATTGCCATGTTTAGCTGTTTTTTAATCATGCCACGTCATATGCCATTATGTCATGTCATCATGCCATATCATATGTTAATATGCCATGTCACATGTCATGTCATATGCTAATATGCGATGTCACATGCCATGTCATATGCTAATATGCCATGTCATATGTCATTATGTCATATCATCATGCCATGTCATATGATACCATGCCATGTCATATGCCAATATGCCATGTCATCATGCCACATCACGTGTCATATGCCACATTACGTGTCATATGCCACATCACGTGTCATATGCCACTATGCCATATCACATGCCACATCATATATCATATGCCACCATGCCATGTCATCATAACACGTCACATGTCACATGCCATTATGCCATGTCATCATGTCACATATCATACACCATCATGCCATGTAATCATATCACATGCCACGTCATATGTCATATGCTACTATGCTACGTCATATGCTAATATGCCACATCATCATGTCATATACTATTATGCCACATTATCATGTCATAAGCTATTATGCCATGTCACTATATCATATGTTATTATGCCATGTCACATGCCATATCATCATGTCATATGCTATTATGCTATATCATACGCTATTATGCCATGTCATATGCCATGTCATCATGTCACATGCTACATCACCATGTCGTACCTTACATCCATCGGACTTTAGCTCTTGTTTTGTGCTTTTCACATGACATAGAATTAGTTGATCAAGTCATAAATTTCATTTACTATTAATGATTTTGCTTGCTTATTTGCATTTTCACTCATGCATTTTTTGGCTCATGCTACCCGAGGTGGAGATTTTCCTGAGGAGGTTGAGACGTTACTTAATGTCTTGGATTTTTGTACCGATGAAGATCTTATGTAATAGAATAGCTTTATTCCCCCATTTTTAGGATTTAGCATTAAATCCCATGTGTATCCCTTAATTCCTTGATCCCTTTCACCAGCCTTTCGAGAATTTTTATTTCATGGATGGTTATTATATTTGCTAAACTATATATGCCATATCATGTCACAAGCCACATCACACACTTCTATATCATGTCATGCATATGCCATGCTATAACATATATTATGTCGTATGCCAATATGATCCAAAATATACCAATTCACCATGGAATACATGTTATTTTCCATGTTATATGCCAATATACCATGCCAACTTGCCACGATACATGCCATACCATGATACATGTCATTATGCCATACCACATTACATGCCATGTCATATGCCATATCACATGCCATGTCATATGCTATGCCACATACCATGTCATATGCCACATCACATGCTATGTCAAATGCCAATTCATATATACATCACTATGCCATGTCATGCATATACCATGTCATTTTGCCATATCATTATTTATGTCATGTCATGCCATTTTATTATGTCATCACTTCACATATCATGCATATGTCATGTCATCCAAATGCCATATAACATTATATGTCATTCTACGTGCAACTATGCAATGCCAAATTGCATGTCACACTGTGTACTTACTTATACACTCTCTTGCTTTCTTGCTTAGGCCAATTAACTCCAACTATAATGATAAAATCAATTTTGGAAACTCATAGAAATATATCTTCACCACCCGAACCCATCTCTGAAGGATTTAACTTGAAATGATAAGATTGCTTGAAATGATATGTTTTATATGTTATTGGTGTGAAAATGATGTGAGATTATGATTATGATGATGAGTATATGATAAGATTAAAGTATATAGCTTTAAAGTTGAAGATTGGAATTTTGACGAAAACCACTAAAACGACCCCTGAACGGCACTAAATCGATGATTTCTATATTAAAAACATTAGATTTGATTCATTAACTATGCTCAAAGTGCTTTTATTAACTTAAATTAGATATTTACAAAAGTTAGTAAAATTGAAATTTGGATTAATTATGATGTCATAATTAGGTGATGATGATGTAAGCAAATGAAATTAAATTAATTTTTCTTAGAAAATAAGCAATTATGAATTAATAATGTCTTATTAAGTTTATATAATAAAAATTTTAAATATTAGAAATGTATAATTAGTATTTTTCATTATGATGTCATAATGATATCATAAAA
>CANYBF010355168.1:0-24519 GCA_948192965.1 Dalechampia spathulata
ATCTCTGGCCAGAGTAGGATGCCTAGGGTGAATATGATTCACAGGGGAATTTTGAGAATAAATATTATATGACATGAGAAATCTATTTTAGGGTATGACTTAACATGATTAGTCATACATTGAGTTGACATTAATTCATACTCAAACCTAAAAGAGATAGTGATGGTGAAAGGAGTTTATTACAGCGATGTCTGATATGGAAGGGTTGAAGTCAAACCAATGGTTGACCTCCTAATATTTGGGTAATCATGATGTATAACTAGATACCGCTCATGATTTACATTTTAAATATGAGATTTAACATGTTGCTAACATATTAGAAACCCAAAAGGTCACACTTAAAAATGAGGAAACAAGCTAAAAGAGCATTTTGGTACTTTTAGGAAAAGTCAGAAAAATACTTATGGAAATTAACTGAACACCTAATGGACTTAACTTGCAATGTTTAGAAGTCCATAAAGTTTAAGTTGGGCTATTGAGTTGGGCTATGACAAGGCAAGTGACAGTCACAGGCCATATTAGTCACAGATGGGCTCAGACTTGACTTAAGCTGAAAGGGTTTCAACTTAACCTAATTTTTGGAGTATAAATATGTTGTTATAACTCAAAATTAGGTTAAGCCACTCATTTTTATTCCTTTGGCCGAAACATACGTCCTTCTGGAAAGGGAGAATTCAACCTTCACAAGAGCAATTGTGAGGAAGAGGAAAAATACCATAAGTTTCTTCTTTTTCTTTGCTAGTTCACAGGAAAGGAGATAGAAGCAATCGTTGCTTGCTTGGATTCCCTCATTTTCATGTGGATACTCTGGGAGGCTACCTACTTTGGTGGTTTTTGGTTTGCTACAACCATAAACGGCATAGAGATCAAGAACGAAGGAGAACTGCATTGATATGTAAGAGTTACTATCTTATGCCATATCTAATCTCTAATTTAGTTTTCACGTGTTTTGATGAAAATATCTTCTCTTGGTTTGCTGGTTTAAATAAAAATTTTTAAATTTCTTTCGCTGCTTAATAATAAAGCAAACCAACACATATGACATGAATGACATAAATATTTAGGCAAATATAAATCATCCATGATCAAAAATAATAAAGGCCGAGGGAAAGGGATCTAGGAAATTAGGGGATACAGACAACAAATAGGGGTATTATTACAGACCGAATAATAAATCCTATCCTATTACAAATATTCCTCGTATACATAATTTTTGGGTATTAAGTAATACCCTTTTTCCCCTCGAATTGCACGATCCAAAATGCGCGAATGGATTAATATGCAAAATAAACAAATAAATTCATTAGTAGCAAATGAATTTTGGATTTAATTGACTAGTCCAATACAACTTAAAAGTACGAACCAAGAGCCAAAACCCAACAATTATTATGCAATAATTGAAATAATAAACACGAGCCGGATCATAGAAATTCATTTTAATAAAAATAATTTTAAGCAAAATTATTTATTTGATCATGAAAAAATTAATTGGGAGTGCTAACATCACTTGGAATAATTTGGAGATAGCCCCTCAACCAATTAAAATCCAATCCTTTCGAAAATTGCATTTATACGAGTAAAAATAGCATTTTATCGTAAAAATTAATTTTGAAGCCAAAATTAATTATATAAAAATTATTTTATGACAATTCCAGAATACTTAAGTTACTATAAGACTCAAATACCACTGGATACGTCAAAATATGACCAAAATACGGCCTAAAATATGATTTTTTTGGAAAATCGCGAGGGATGTGCGCCGCGCATCAGGCAATGTGCGTCACACATTGACTGTGTGTGGCGCACATAGCATGATGTGTGGCACACATCAGAGGCCGATCTGCAAGAAAATTAAATCTGTCAGTACATAAATGATCTACAGATAAAAATACGCAACTTTAATGAAGACAGTACCTCATTTTGAGCACGAATCGGCCTCCGGTTCATTAAACCGAACAATTAATTAAGTAATTAATTGAAATAAATGATTTTAAAGCCAAAATAAAGTAGATCTGGATAATATTTGATAGATCCAGAACCCCAATTGCATGGAAAAGCTATTAGAGTCGTTGGAAAAATCAGATCGGAAAGCGGTTCGGGTGAAAACCGGGTTTTTCTGTGAAAACCGAGACCTATGTACGCTGCACATAGGCCAATGTGCGCCACACATTGACTGTGTGTGGCACACAAGGGCATATGTATGGCGCACATGGCAGAGAAAACAAAAGGAAAATCAAAAATTTTTCAGCAGAAACCCTAGATCCGACCTCGATCTAGGTAAATCGAACCCGAAAATGGGTTTTGCTTCGTGGATTTGCATCCAAATCAAGAAAAATAATTTTAAAGTTAAAATTATTTAAAATCCAGCTAGATTTAGGGCATATCCAAGGCATCCAAGGCATGGAAAAACCTTGAACGGCCTTGGATTGGCCAGATCGGACGAAAAACAGCATTTTCTGGAAAATTTTGGGGTGATGTGCGCAGCACATGACCCCATGTGCGCCACACATTGACTGTGTATGGTGAACATGAGGTGATGTGCATAGCACATCCCTCGCAGAATAGTAACAGAAGCAAAAAAATTGAAGAAAAGGGGAAATTTACCTTATTCCAGTCGGATTTTCTTCTTGATCTTGCTTCCTTCCGTGCTTAGGGAGCCTAACTAAGCCAATTTAGTCCCTAAATCCAAGTGATTTAATTAATTAGGGGCCTAATTAATTTATGGGAGTATTTTGACAGAGTTTTGCCTTGCCTTTGGCAATATTTCAGATCAATTTTACAGACCTCAAGCTCTTTATTTATAGAGCAAAAATCGGGTGTGGCAATTTTGTAATTTTCGCTCGGATTTGAAAATTTTCAAAGGCAATGTGCGCCACACATTGTTAATGTGCTGCGCACATCAGGTGATGTGCAGTGCACATCACCTTTTGACCCCATCACGTGGGGCCCACTACGGTTATTCTCGGGATGCGCCGCGAAGCATATAAGCGTTATTTGACATGAGGAATAACTTTGTAGAACAAAGTTTTTCCAAATTCCGTCCCGAGAAGGCTCCCGACCAAACGTCTTTTTTTATGCAATGTGCGGTGCACATAAGGGGATGTGCACCGAACATTGCATTTTTATCCTATGCACGCTAGCTTGTACGGGCAAAACTGGATGCACGCCATATGTCAACTGAAATGCAATCGACATTCTGAGAAACTTTGCAGTTATAAGTTTTCTCAAATTCGGACCCGAACACCGAGTTTCAGCTAATGGGCCCATTTTAGGGTTTGCAACCCTATTTCGGCCCAAAATGGCATTCGGCATGCCAAAAGTTCGTTTCTCGCGTAGGTATCAGCAGAAATGTGTTCTATGCATAGAACACTCGAAATAGGCCAAGTCGGGTGGTGGGCCCACCTGTGCACTATTCATGATGAATAGTGCTTTGACGGGCCCCATAGCATAAACAGGCCTAGAATGTGGCAAATAGCGTGCCAAGCACTTTGCCTCAAGTAAGGCAGCAGGTAGGATGTATTCTGTGCGTACGGAATGTATCATAGTGAACTATAATAGGGAGTGGGCCCCACTAGTGTTTGGCGGGCCCACAGCATAATGGGCCGAGAAACACGGCATTCGGGATGCCACAAGATGTGCCTTGCGTAAGGCAACAGTGAAATGTATTTTGTAATTACAGAATACACAGTATAGGCCAATGGGGGTAAGCGGGCCCCAACTATATACTATTCATAGTGAATAGTGATATAGATTCAAAATACAATATTTTGCATTATGTGTATCCTACCACATGTAGGCAGGTGTGAAATGTATTCTATAAGTACAGAATACATAAAATAAACTAGTAGAAGTTGCGGGCCCCACTAATGTCCTAAGTGGGCCCCACAGTGTAATGGGCACGGAATATGGCATTTGCGATGCCAAGCGCTGTGCCTTGCGTAAGGTAGTTAGAAAAAGGTATTCTGTAAATACAGAATACACAGAATGGGCTCATAGAGGTAGTAGGCCCTACTGATGCCCTAGGTGGGCTCCACAGCGTAGTGGGCCCAGGAGATGGCATTTGTGATGCCAATCGCTGTGCCTTACGTAAGGCAACTAGAAGATGTATTCTGTAAGTACAGAATACACAGAATAGGTTATTAGGGTCTACGGGCCCCGCTTTTACCTAGCAGGCCCTGCCTATGCACTATTTATGGTGAATAGTACCTAGGGCTAAAAATGCAATACTTTGCATTTCAAGTGTTTTGCCTCATGTAGACAACAGGGGAAGGGTGTTCTGTATGCACAGAACACTCAGAATATGTGGCGGGTCCCGCCAGGCGCCCTGGTGGGCCTCACCAGTTCTAAGGCGTTCTGTGCATCAAAATACACAAAGGAAGACACAAAGGCCTATGTGTATAATCGGGATCGATACCGGGGACTAAATCCTAGCCGAATCAACAAAAATCCAAAATTATACAATAGTGAAAAGTCAGGGTCAATAGTAACAATTTCTCTTTTGATGCATGCCCTAATCTATTATGCCATATCATAGCATTTGTATGACTGTTATTTGTATTAGTGCACTTCTGTTCCCCTATTGAGTCTCCTGATAGAATGTAAAGACCTCCTTGCTATTTTGCTATAGCTATGGTTTCATAGGTGGTAAGGTCTTGCAAAACACATTTATCTGAATGAAATATGACAATTATATTGTTATGTTTTGTTAGTTTACTGATAGAAAGAAGGTTGTGATGAAAATTGGGTATGCATAGGGTCTCTCTCAGGGTTATTTGTGGGTGTAGGGTTATGCAGCCGGTACTCATGACATTCTGGTGTTTGCCATCTAGGAAATAAAATTTTGAGTTTGTCATATTTGGTGGTTTAGGATTTTTTAGGTTGGTTGCATCATTGGTCATATGTGACATTGCTCTTGTATCTACTATCCAATTTCTATCCAGTTGAAGATTTGCTTTAAAACAATAGGTAGATAAAGGATGTGTACCTGCACTGTCTACTATTGATGCATAGCCTGCTACTTCTTGTGTTTCCCCTGCCTGTATGTACTTTTTGCATCTCCTATTGAACTATGTTTGCAATTTCCATTGTCCAGGTTTCCTTCTGCATCTCTAGTGGTTCCTCTATAATTCCATTTTACTTTTTTCATTTTCTTCTTAGGATTAATAAACCACACTTGATAGCCATGAATCCTATAGCATGTTTCTCTTTTGTGTCCCATCATGTTGTAGTGGCTGCATCTCAAGCTTGCTTTATCCCTGTGATAGCAGGTCCTTTGTGTTTGATTGCATTGTGTTGGTTGCAATCTTGTTGGCAGAACTGCGAGAGCTTTATTGATGCTATGATACCCTATCTGAACCTCCCTTTGGTTTTCTATATTCAGTACCATTGCATAAGCTTTATTGATGCTAGGCAGGGGCTCCATAATCAATATTTGATTCTTCACATGATCATAACCCTCATGTAATCCCATTAAAAATTGTATAACTCTATCACTGTTCTCAATGTTCTTCATGTTTTCTGCATTTCCACAGCTGCATGTCAGAGTTGACCTAATACAGGAGAGTTCATCCCACAGCTTCTTCAATTTGGTAAAATACATCATAATTGACATATCTGACTGAGTTAAGTTGCTCATTTCTCTCTTGATCTGATACATTAGTGGACCATTACTCTCTTCAAACCATTCCTTTAACTCATCCCAAAGTGCCTTTGTAGAAATAAAGTAAATGAAAGACTCGACTAGATCTTTAGACAGCGAGTTCAAGATCCAGGAGATCACCATTGAATCAACTTTCTTCCATTGTGCATATTCTAATGTGTTCATTTTTGGTTCTATAATAGATCCATTTATAAATCCTAGATTTTCTTTTGCTTGTAGGGCCAGGATCATCGATCTGCTCCAAGGAATATAGTTTCTACCGTTGAGCTGAACACTGACCAAGATTAATCCTAGTTGATCGGTGTTGCTAAGTAAGATCAAGTTAGCGTTGGAGTTTTCTTGTTGCCTAAAAGACGCCATTGGAAGGAAAATAACAGAATTCTATTAGAGGTGTTGGGGTTTTTGTAACCGCTCTGATACCATGCAAAAAAGTATAGAAAAATAATATTTTGTGTTATTATTTTATGTTATAATTTTGTACATATTTATAGAAAATAAAAAACAGGCTTATTGGGCTTGCCAGTCTGCCAGTCTGCCAGCCTTGTCAAGCCTTATACAGAGCGTTTGTATGTAAACGCTACCGTTTCACTAGGGACTCTTCAGATCACTTCAATCCATCTTCTCAATGAATGCTTCTTCATGTTCTTTCGTGTTCCCCATCGTCTATCAAACCCTAATGCATCATAACTATCATACCCTGTCATCGCCTTCATCTTCTCATCTGCCCTCTTCATTAATCTTCCTGATCCTCCTTCATTATCTAAGCCACCGTTAACCATTAGATTACATCTTCAAATATGAATATGAAAAACATGAAAAGTGAGATGCTTATGCGTGCAATTTTTCTAAATATTTTAGTAATTGTCTTGCATAAGATTCTTTTCATCATCTCTCATGTCTTTGACAATGATATTTTCTTGCATTAAATAAATTAATAAATGCATTTTTTCATCAATTATAAACCTTTTCAGCGTTGATTTTTATGGAAACAAATAATATTTTTGTAGCCATGTTTTCAAAAGATGGGGGAAAAGGGTGAGTCCTCTTCTTCCTAGTATTAAAAAGGATAACGTATTACTCAAACTAACATTTTGTTCACTCATTTGAAGCGAATATGTTGAAATTTCAAGTATTTTTTTTATTGTTTCTTTCTACCTTTTATTTTATTTATTTGAAAAGGCATACCGTAGATATCAACTTTTACGTGGTATCAATCAGTGGCGGATCCACAGTGGGGGCAGTGGGGGCACTTGCCCCCACTCATTTAAAATTTTTTAATATATATATATAATTTTTATATAAATATATATATTTTACCCCATTAATTTAAAAAATTTTACAATTGCCCCCCCTGAAAATTATACTTTGCCCCCCTAAAATTATGCTTTCGATGTAAATTTGCCCCCTCTGAAATTATGCTCTGAATCCGCCCCTGGTATCAATGATGGTATAGGAATGATTTCAATATATAATAATAATAATAAATTATTTCATTTAAAATTTTAGTAACTAAAATAAATTTAAACATCAACTTTCTTTTGTTAATTAGTTTTCTAATTTTCATTGAAAAATTATGTCAAACATCTAGGAAATGAAATCAATGTTGCTTTTAAATGCAATGAACAAGTCATCATTAATTAGATTAAGCCTATTTTTTACAATATTTTATAATTTTAAAACAATATTATTTATTTTGAATAGGTTTTAAAATTAACTTTTGAATGTGTTTTTGAAATAATTAGATATGATAATAAAATAGGGAATTTATACTTCTAAAGGCATTTCTTTCATTTCATCATAAAAAATTACGAAGAGTTCATTTTTTTTAAAAAAAAGCTTTCAAGTTAAATTGAGGGTAATCTTAAAGTTAAAGTAGGATTTGGTGGAAGAAGAAAATAAACTTTTTTATTTCATAGGAAAAAGATGCACATGAAAGAATGTACTTCTAAAAGTAGTTGAAATCATTCACAATTTTAAAAATAGTGAGTGAGATTTTTTTAATACAAATTTACTTTTTTCTTTTTGATATTTAAAAAAATTTACTTTTAAACTTTATATATTAAATTTAATCAACAATTGTTAATTATTTTTCTAATTTTAAAATTATCACAGATTCTTCAAAATATACTAAATAATAAATTATAAGTTAACTTAATCAAACTGAAACATTAAATAAAACTCAGACGATAATTGAACAAAATATTTCTTTGAACATTAAAATATAAAATATGAACCCAATTTATCAATCTTCCATCAGACAACCCCCCGAACGTCACAGAAACGAAATCTTCTTCTCATTTGCGAGAGAGGAAGGAGAGAGACCCACGCCGCCGAGTAGAAGGAAACTTGCTAACTCTTTGATTTTGTCTTGAATCATCGGAGTCGCTGGATGTGGAGATCTCAATCGCGTCCCTGAGCTATTTGCAAGGCCAACGACCCGCGATTTGGGACGTGCTATCTGGTTCGCGTTACTCAGGTGGTGAGGTGAATCTGGTAACTCTAAACTAGACAAGACTGAAGATATTAATATGTTTTCTATCTGATGATGGTTCATAATGCAGATATAATGTATAATATATGCACTCTGCAACACAATTGCAGAACTCTATGGACATGGAAATGCAACAGCAACTGTAATAAAATCATGTTTACTAATAACCCATTTATTAAGACCTTCACAAACTTCCGAGCATCATCCACACTTCGCCCAATTTCACATGGCAATTCCACAAACCACAAGACACTCCTTGTTGAGAACTACCATGAACACCAGAGACTCAGGGCCTTGATTGCTAGGCTCGACAATGGCTTGTGCCCTTTGCAAATGCTTCAGGGTGATGGAGATTGGTCCAAAACCCACTTCTGGGCTGTTATCAGATTCCTTAGACATTCCTCCAAAGCTGAAAAGATTCTTCAGGTACTTCTAATAACGCAAATCACTGTTTTTTTTTTTTTTTAAGTTCACAGGCCTTTAACAAACATTCAGTAGGATGAAAAGAGTGTGGCCAGCCCTTTTATGTTCTCCCTCTTGCTGAAAATTCACAGAAACTAGGATAAGGAGTTTTATTGCCGCAGCTCAGCTGCTTCTCTCTTTTCTAGTTCGTTATTTTGTGAATGCTAGATTGAAAGGTGTGTTAAGGTTAAATACACGCTAATATGCTTATTAATCATTGATAAACAAGGAAAATAATCTAATTTTCTTTTGTTTCCTATTTTTTGATGCTGAGAAATGGATTATTACAAGAACTTACGAACTTAAGGATGTTTGGACAGTTGTTTGATATGTGGAAGGACAAAGAGAAATCAAGAATTAATGAGTTCAACTATGAGAAGATTATAGAGATATTAAGTGAAGAAGGCCTAATGGAAGATGCTTATTCAGCATTCATGGAAATGAAGGCTTCTTGTCTGAGCCTTTCCCTTCAACTCTACAATTCCTTAATTCATGGTTATGCTAAAATTGGGAAGTTTGATGATGCTCTATTTTACCTTAACCAAATGAAAGAAATTGGTTTGTCTCCAGAAAGTGATACGTATGATGGACTGATTCAAGCTTATGGGAATCACAAAATGTATGATGGGATGGATATGTGCTTGAAGAAGATGAAGATGGATGGATGTTCTCCTGACCTGATAACATATAATTTGCTTGTTCAAGAATATGCAAAAGCAGGTTTGCTTACAAGAATGGAAAAGGTATATCAATCTACTCGAATGAAAAGAATGGATTTGAGGTCTTCTACTTTGATTTCAATGGTTGAGGCTTATGCGAACTTTGGGATTGTCGAAAAGATGGAGATGATATTGAAAAGGATAAGGAACTCAAAAGGCCTTTTAAAGGAAGATCTGATTAGGAAAATGGCTGTGGTTTATATTGAAAATTTCATGTTTTCAAGATTGGAGAACTTGGGAAATTTTCTTTCTAAAAGAAGTGGGAAAACTGAAGTGGTTTGGTGTTTGCTGCTCCTTTCCAATGCTTGCATGTTGAGTCAAAGGGGCATGGATTGCGTGGTAAAGGAGATGGAAGATGCAAATGTTTCTTGGAATATAACATACATGAACATTGTTTTGCTATCGTACTTAAAGATGAAAGACTTGATGCGCCTGAGGATATTACTCTCATCATTAGTAAATCACGTTGTGAAACCCGATATAATTACGGTTGGGGTTCTATTCGATGCAAGTAGCATAGGATTTCAAGGGACTGGAACCTTAGAGACATGGAAAAGAATGGGAATTCTTGACAGAAGTGTGGAAATGGAAACTGATCCTCTGGTGCTTGCTGCATTTGGAAAGGGCCAGTTCCTTAGAAACTGTGAAGATGCATTTTCTTCTCTCGAACCGATTGCTAGAGAAAAGGAAAAGTGGAGTTATAGTGATCTCATTGATTTAGTGATGAAGTAGAACAAAAACCAACCTCAGTTAGCAGATGAATGACACAGAGAAACATGATGTGGTAGCTCAGCAAGCAACATGGTACTGTAGATCATCAATTTTTGCATGACATAACATCAGCTCATTGTGTAGAAAGCATTGACATTTTGCCCCGTTAAGCAACATACTGAGACTTAAATATCACAAAAAAAATAGCATACCTGTATTTAAAATTAATGAAATCATCACATATATTTTTATAGAGAAGGATACTCATACTCTACGGTGTATGATTGTTAAAACTTTATCTTTTGCATTAATCCAATCCTGTTTTGATCCCTATTATTACTATTTAAGCATTCAGTTTTGCTACTATTTTTTAAGAAATATTAATTCTTTAAAGTTTGATTTCCAACAATATTAATATAGATATTAAATTGGCTTTGGATTTCATTTTTGTTAATTATTAATTTATAATAAAGTTTTTTTTATTTGACGGTACCAACAATGTTAAGTAAGAAAAAATAATGCAAATGCAAACATAACGCAGAGACTTTAAAATAATAATTATTATTATTTATGTTACTGTTAGAATGTAAATGAGTTATTTTTAAATCGACAATATTATTAACAGTTAATTGTATATTGATTAACAAAAACTTGAATTCGTTAATCCGTTTTTCTTTAAGCATTACAAAAAAAAAATATATTAATTTGCAAAAATTGAAAAATTCATTTCCTAATCAATAAAGAACAATAAGAACAAAATTTTGAAGTCATTTACTCTTTGATCATAAATGATTTGATCAAACCAAAATAAGTTGATTTTAAATAAATAAATAAATAAATCATCACCATCTAATAAAAATTATCTTTATTTATTATTAAAAGAAAATAGTAATGCGATAAATAAGAAATATCATAATTATATTAATAGTATGAGAAAGGAAAATATACAAAAATATGAAAATAAACCAATAAAAAATTATATTTTTAAAAATATTAATTTTTATCTAAAAAATTATAATTTAAAATAAATACTATTTTTTCATGAATTACCTATATATATATTGAAATCAAATATTATGTTTCATTAGAACTAAATTAAATTAAGTAATTGTCAATTTTTTGATCTTAAAGTTTCATATGTCTATTTTTGATGATAAAAGACACAGCAACTACGTTAGTTGGTAAATAATGATGATGCTAATCAAGAGTTGAGGAATACTTGAATTTCATACGAATATGGATATATAAATGCCTAAGATGATTGATTTTAAAAATTAAAAATTGAATTTTTTAAGTTTTAAGAGATTTTTGATAAAACAAATAAGGAAGATATAGGTTGATGATGTTTGAACAGTATAAAATGGAATGGGGTATATGTTAGTTTTGATGCAAAAGATGTAAATGAAGGAAAAAAGATAAAAATATTAAAGGATCAAGTTCTTATAGGCTTCCCAAATTGGCTAAAGCATGATGTAATCGTCGGTATATATAGTTTTCACCCGCCCAATGATTAATCAAAGTAAATGCAAGGACTTTAAAATCAAGATTTAGCAAACTACTCAGTCGGCATTCACACCCCTGTTTCCCATCTTATGAGCATCTTTGCTTAACATATTCATATCCCCAAACAAAGCCATGAATTTAGCCCTTCTATCTCTTTTCACATCTCTTGCCTTCACCTTCTATCAATTATGTATCTTCATTTCTATATTCCAAAAGAAAGCTAACACTTCGTAAGTTCTCACTGGGTCAATCAAACAGCCTTTAACGAACCTAATCTTCTTTGTAGACTTGCCATGCATAATTTTTATTATTTTATTTCCATAAGAAACATAAAACCAGGATCATATCAAAAGTTATAATTCTCTAAGCACACTAACTATCAAACCCTAACAGTTCCAAGCTAAGGCATTAATTGAGACTTGGTGGCTTGAAAGCCACTATCATTATCAAAAACTTCCTTAGATATCTTTTAGGGTACAATATCTTGATGAAAAAATATCATTTAAGTCTATAGATAGATCTCGTTTCAAATTATATTGAATCTCTTTTTAGGTTGCACCCTTTCTCACCTTTTATTTTTGAAGAAGTCATGCCAGTCTATTCCCTTGCCAAAGATAAATCAGTGAGATGAAATTGTAACTTCTTTATTGGTATAGAGTAGCATTGACTTGCACTTGGTCATCCTGATTTAATTCTAAGATTCACATCATTCATAGTAAAGTAGAATTGAACTTTTTTTTTTCTATCGCCTAATGCCAAACTCCACTTCTAAGCCTCCCTTATTTAAGCCTGGTTCATGGCTAGGAGACTCTTCACTTCAAAACAACATGTAAAGTTAACTAAGCTTCAATTAAAAGGCTTGTGATCCACCTAAAATGGCTTCAAGAATCTTCTCATGTATTATTTATTTGATCAGAACTAATCTGCAGTGGAACATTTTTGTTAAAATTTATATTTACCATCATTAAATGCTTATTGAACCTTGGATTTTCAAGCATCCTTCTAATAATCCTTTCCTTCATCCTTATTGCCACATTTACTACCTTTTATCTCATGTACTAGCTTTCATTGTTCCTTTCAAACATGGGTTGAACCTTGGTATTTGAAATGTTTAGTAAACTATCAGGGTATGAGCCCAATAATGGGAATGAGTTATATATGTATGAATATTTGAATATTTTCTAAAGTGAAACTGTTACGGATATGAAAATTATTACAAAAGATCACATTGTCACGTTTTCCATTCTAAATAAACATTACAAATAATTTTGAAATTGAAAAATACCGTTTAAATAGTTGGAAAAGTAACAGCTCTTTCGCGGTAAAGAAAAAAGTGTTGACGTTTGAATTCCAAGTTAATATAACCTGCCGATAAATATTTTTTAAAAATACTAATTATATTAATTAGATATATAAATTTAATTATATTATTTTCATTTAATTATGAATATATTTATATTCCTATTTCATATCAAATGATATGAATGAGTTTGATACGATTATTAAAAAATAATTAAAAACCTTAATTTTATAATAAAAAAACTTCATATAGATTTTAAATATTTTTTATTATCAATAGTACTTTCATAACAAATAGGCATAAATAAATAAACTTATCATTAATGATATCTTAAATTGTAAAATACATCATTAAATGAACTAAAGAATTAATTTGGAATGAGGATAATATTAATTAAGATCAATTGATTATCTGAGATTGTTAACATGTATCGAAAAATGATATACTTTAACTTAATTAAGTTATGCAACTCATTTTCAATGAGTAATGATATTGAAAAAACAAAGATTAGTGGTTGAAAGTAAGAAAGGTAGTTTCAAGAGATCTAATATTACTAAGTGGATTATAATTTAAGATAAATAGAAAAAGACGTAATACAAGTATACATATAATTGAGATGTCCAGATTCAGAAACTCCAAACAGAAATGCAACAGTACCAGCAACCCGACCAACATTTTGAAAGACCTCTTCCTGAAATATACGGAATAATAGGGATACACAAAGGAAGAATAACTGTACAATATACAACTTGCAGCGAAACAAACCCTATAGTAACATACCTCAGCATATTCTGAATGCACAAGATCCGAGTAGATAGATGCAGAGCTAATCTCAAGTAAAAAGCGTTCCATTTAATCTATTAAGCACATGTCATTTTGTACGCAACTATGTTGGTTTTGTGTTTACCGTTGACTCCTAACTTCGTAAATTTACTTGTGCACTTTAATCAATTCGTCTGTTGCCATTATCTATTGTAAAACTTTTGAAGAACATTTCTATTTCTTCTAACAATCTCTTCCTCACAGTCGGCAAACCCACAGAATCTATATCTAGAAGAGTGTCAGATGTCATCAAGTGAATAAGATACTCACAGACATTTCCTAAATCATCCATAGTGGAAAGGTTTTTCTCCATATGCTCATCTGCGTAGTCATTTTGAGAATCTTCAGTGTATATTTGTTTCCTGCATTCCTGAAAAGTAAAAAAAATCACCCATTTGTAATCTCGGACTCGCTTAAAGAGAAGTGATTCGAAATGATATAGCGATCATATCATTTTAAGCACGTAGAGTGAAATCATTTTGAGCAGGAAATGAAATAACACATTTGTCCATAACTATAACGTACCTGAAGTACCTTATTTAAGCTAGAAATGTGCTCGGTCCTTAGAAAGCTAGCCTTTGCAAGCTCTCGAAACAGAAGCACTATCTCCGCTGTAATATTACTGGCTGAAATGTTTCTAATTATACCAGAAATGCAGTTACCATCAAACACAGTCCTCAACCACTGGGGAGGCTTTTGAACCTTCAGCAATGAAACTGCTAAATGAGCAGCAGACCTGTGACAATTGGTGAAAGTCTTTGATGGTAAACACGAAACAGCCAATGACATTGCCATTTCTTCTATCATCAGTTTGCACCAAGTATTATCTGCAATTACCCTCATTTTTTTGATATTTGATTGTTCCCAATCTAAAATAGTTGATAGACATAGGCTGCAGTTTGTAGATACTCTGATGTCACTGTAGAACAATAGGCCTTCTAAAGTAGCTGCCACAGACATTAGGTAACCCATCGAGCATCTAAATTCTTCATCGTTTCTGTTTCTCTGTTCTGATAATCTAGTGAACAGTTCCGACAAGCAATATGATGCAACAAGCTTGACTGGATGCGACCCAGAATGCATTAGCCTACACAAGTCCTGGCAGTATATGCTATGAATCATCGAAAGTGGCTGCAGTTTGTTTGATGGATCAAATAAACTTTGCCAATCCACAGCCTCTGGAAGAACAACACGTAAACTGTTGCATGAAATAATATATTAGGATTTGATAGACCAGTACCTTCTTGAAGGAAAATAGCATATTAAAAGCACGAATATCATAGGTACACCTATATTTTTCTCATTATGATTACCTTCTTAAAGAAAAATAGTACAGTAAAAGAACAAATATCAGGGCTTCACCCATGTTTGTTCCCTCATTGTAGTCGAACAAAGCAGCTCCCTTTGAACAGGCCTCATGGATCATGCTGTTTACCAGAGATGCTAGAGAGGAATTGAAAATTATGGCTTTTGATGCTCCCAACAGTACATTGTTGGTGGATTGGTGCAAGATAAATGCAAAAATGGCAATTACCCGTAGACTCTGAGCAGACCAGCTTTTTTCAGCCGTTGTGAGGATGAGGCAGTCTATCAACTACAAAACAAGGTGCACAGCCAGTTAGTTCCATGGCATTTGAAGGACTACATTAGCCTAAATTTGAACTCAGCACCTTCACTGTCACTGCAAACCAAGTTTCATCATCACACAGCCCTTCAGGATGCGCAGATTGTAAAATATTAAACACTAAAAGTAAAGTGGCCATGAATATTTGCGAGGAAGAAAAATGTCTCGGGTTGTAACAAATGCTTCGAATTGCACTTCCCACACCATACAAACACAATCGATTTGATGCAGTAGGAGAGATGCCAATGATTGTTGCCAAAAGATTTAATAACGATGTGATATCACCCTCATAGCTTTCATCCTCAACAAGCTGCATTAATAAGCATACCAGAATTCTTGCTGCGTAGTTGTCTTCTGATGTTACCAACTCTGCAATCACTTGCACATTTATTATTTGACTACTGTCTCCATGAACAATTTGGGTTTCATTCAGGCCCTTGCTTTGGCAATATTTTAAGACTTGGCAAGACAATGAATTGATAATTTTTTCCTGTTGAAATAACCATTTCAGTGAAACCAAGTGAATTTTTGAAGAAAGCATATCCCACTCATTTTCAGACAACAGTTGAAATAGGATCCTCTCAGCTTCTGGACTGTAGGTGAATCTGCAGTCTGTCTCACGAATGCTACGACAAATGCCATAAAGATTTACTAGTAGCATCATTGTAAACATGCTGATATCATCACTAGTGTTGATAAGAATGTATTGTTCAAGAGAAGCTAATATAGACTTTTCATCTGCAAGCCTGCGGAATAAAATATCATGCCATGACGATAGACAGGTTATAAATTATACTCTAACTGGGCGATTCTGCATCTTATTTATAAAATAACTGAGCTACTGAGATGAAAATAGAGTTGAGTCACCTGTCATTATATAAAGAACTGGTGTATAAAATAACCAAAACTGCAGATTGACAAATAGATAATAATGAATTTTGTCCAGCCTGCTGTCCAAGCAGAAATAACAGATCTGTAGGATCTGTTGGAAGATCTGAATATGCATCTCTGATGGGTTGCCCAGTATCATTTCCAATAAGAACATCCACGAGTAAACTGAGCATTAGATAGACTCTTAGTTTCATTTTTTCTGTCGGGAATAATCCTAAGTACTGAAATGACAAACTGAACCAAGATGATTTAACCAAAATGCTTGCAAATTGTGAAGCTCGAATATCAGAATCATGAAGCAAAACAAAGTGAAAAGTTTCCAATATCCCCAGGACAGTTTCCTCATCCACTACATCGATGACTTTCAAACTCCAAGGTAAGACATGTGTTGTGCATATATCTAAAACACAGTTTTGTAACTCTGTGATCCTGCAGTTGTTTGCGGATAGTTCTTCAGAATTACATCCATACGCCTCCTTAAGTACGTATAAAGCATGCAAAAGTTGGCTGGGATCTTTCCCAGAGTAATTTAGACAAGCTAAAACAGCATGACTTATTGCTCCTTCAAATGATTTCACGAGATCAGGTTTGACAAGAAAAGATGGGGATTTCAGAAGGGCTACAAAAATTGAGCAGACTACTGTGAAACTCTGTGGAGTCATTGCCACCTCCCCATTCCTATGCCTTCTAAACATCCTTGCCAAAACAACAATTAGTTCCTCAATCTGGGAAGTTGAGACTATCCCAGGACAATCAGATATGGCATTCTCAATGAGCTTCAGTATTTGATGTTGAACAGGATGAAAAGGAACTTCACCTACATAATGCAGAACTGGTATCAGAGTTGAAAATCCCACAAGCAGTCTTTCAGTGAAGCCTTTCTTTACTGTTGAGAAAACATCAAGAACCAGAAGGCAAGAATTCACAACTGGATCTTTACATTCTGTCCAAATACAGTAAAAATTCATGAGAACAACCAAAATATTTCACAAAATAGGAACTGCACTTGTGCTCATGAGCTTGCAACTTGAAGTCTTTGGATATGCAATATTCTAAATCAAAAAAGCCATCACAAACAAGTTTTCAAGTGTCAGAAATGTAGATTTGATACTCAGAAAAATGCGCCTTAGTAGAAGGCAAGAATTCCATATGGATTTTCAGCAACTTACCTGATAGTCTTAGTATTTCAAACACATAATCGACAATATTTTCTTTGACTAGAAGCTGGATCTGTTTTTCCATAATTCCTTCACATGATAAATAGTGAAAAACTAAATTCAGAGTGCTGATCTGAATTTGGCTATCAGGTGAAAGAAGCGGGCCTTTAATAGCTTCAGCAAATAAGAGGTCAACAGGATGACCATCAACACCATGGTCTGTTGTTTGCATGCAGTAATCAGCATAATCAGCATTTGTGCTATTTATATCGTTCCCATAAGCGTTCTCAAAAAATCCTTTCCGAGCCAAGATTGTCAAAAATGCTGCGCAAAAAGAAGCATAAACCAGATAAGCAAGCTCTGATAGCATCAGAAAATTGGCTACGCATATGCCGTGAGAATTATGATTTATATCAAATAAGAACAGGAAAATTCTCACTAAACTTTTGTTTATGACAGCTATATTTCTTGATGTCACGAAATGATGAAACATCTGATTGTAAGGCTTAGTCATGTTGTTATTTCATTCAAAATTTCGTTTACAGATTCGAAAAGAGCCGTAGCCTGCTGGCAATCTGGCTAAAGCATTCATGTGTGAGAGTGTAGAGAACCAATCCAATTATGCAAAGCAATGCGTATAAGTTTTTGGTAATTTCAGACGAAGAGATTCAACATAAGACTAGCAAACAGCAAAGCAGAACAAGGAAGAAAACCGAAATGCGTAGAATTACGCGACAAACCTATGCAGTTCAACCGGACAGTATCATCCTGAGTCTTGACAAGGGCGTCTAATGATAGACGCAAAAGCTTAGGACAGTATGCGAAAAGCGAATTACAAGCACCATCCCCTTCCTCATTTCCGCATTCAGGAATGGATAATTTGTACAAAACAAAGAGAATCTCCCCTCGGATTTCATCGCTGCATCAAATCAACAATCACAGAAATAAGAATCATCATCAAGGAAAAAAAAAACACAAGCCTTATTAAATAAGTCCATACATTTATATCCTACCTTGGTAACTGAAGACCGGTGACAAGGTTGGACAACAGAAGATCACCGTCTTTAATGTAAGCATATGGATTACTGGCACAACAGTTCAAGAGAACTCCAAAACAGTGAAGCTGCATTCAGAAATCAAATGTGAACGTGTAATTAATTACGCTCTCTATTTAATTTTAATCATCCACATCAGGAAATGTTTTTGTTTCAATACGTGCTCCAACTTGCTCATTGAATATTTTGGAACGATCATTTTAGTAAAACACTAAAATAGAAAGTAAATTTTAGCATAACAATGCAGATGAAAATAATGAAACAATAAGACACTAACCATGTGAACCTGGGATCGGCTCCAAGCCAAAGAACCAGAGGAAAGAAGACTGGCGACCGTGGCAATAAACTCACGACAGAGGGAGGAGGAATGGCGGGAGAGAGAAGTAATAAGGGTGATGATTTGGCGAGCAATGGGATCGTCGTCGAAAAGAGAGAGAGAGCGGAGGAGGGGAGAGACGAGGAGATGAGAGTAAGGGAAATGAGGAGAGAGTGAAGAAGAGAGTTGAGAAAGCGCGAAGGAGATGTGGAAAGTTGGGGCGTTTGGATTGGTGATGAGGTTAGAGAAGCAGACAAGGCAAAGCGAAGAACTGTTTTCCGTTGGGATTGAGAGTGTGGATCTGTGGCCTAGTGAGCATTCTGATTCCACTTCTTCTTCTTCTTCTTCTTGCTGTTGGATCACCATTTGCGAGTCCATGAATGACATTTTTCAGAGTTTGAATTTACATTCATCATCATATTTTATTACTCCCTCCTAAAATTTTCTCATTTTTCTCCCTTTGTTTTCTTATAAAAATGAATATAAATTTCATTATGGTTTGTATTTACTCGGATAATTATAGTTTACTCTTAATATTACTTACTCCATCCTCTTATTCTTGGAAAATCAATTACAAACTCCTTCACTTTAATTTTACCAACAATCTTTTTTTATTAATTTTAAGAGTTAAAATAAAATAGTATTTGGTAGAATTGAAAATTAAGCGATAAAAATTTATTCATAAAATTAAAAATTAATTATTGAAAAATTAAGTATTGTTAGATGTTAAATTAGTATAAATTGTTTGATAAATCTAACTGTTATAAAATTTATAAAACTAATTAATTTTATATATTTAATCTTTATATAAAAGAAATTTTGAAATATAAATAATTTAACATATTAATTTTAAAAAATAAGTTATAATTTTTTAATTTATAATTTTAAGGACTCTTTGATTTAATTGAAAAAAATTAAGTTGATTTACATTCTGTTATTAAATCTAACCTAAAAAGATCAAAGTGTTTAAAGTATTAATTTAAGTATTTAATCATTTTATGTTAAATTATCAAATATCCCCTAAATATTGAATAAAATAAATATTGAAAATTTCTAAGTGTTTAACACGTCAGTTGACTGATAAATGTAATCCATATAAAGTCTACAAAATTGATTGATTTCATATATTTTTAATATTTATTATCATTTTAAATTTTCATTAATAATGAAATAAAACTGTTTTTTATAAAATATTTTGCAATATAAAAAACTTAACATATTAGCTTAAGAAATAAGTTAAACTTTTTAACTTATTATTTTATATATTTTTTTGACTTAATTGAAAATAATTCAATTGATTTAAATTATATTATCAAACTTAAATATTTAAAATATTAATTTAAGTCATAAGTTAAATTATCAAACAATTTTTAATTATTTTCTAGATTCACTTTTAATATCAAACGATCCTTAATTATTTTATGGATTCCCTTTTATTTCATCAATATTGAAAAAATTATTTATCAATATAATATTTTACTAGAATATTATTTATACTATTATGATAAAATTTTAGATGTATTTTTATTTAAAGATATTTAATTTTTATTAGTAAAAAGTAAAAAATATATCTTTAGTTTAAATATGTATGATATTCAAATAAATTATTATAGGTAAATGATTAATTACCTTAACCAGGTTATTGGAATGTTGACACAAGGTACAATTTGGAACTTAAACTTTTGGTCGGCGGATAATTCAAAACCTGAAATCATTTTAAACTTAATTTATAACATATAATTAGCTATTTAATGCTAATTACTCCTTTCCTTGAATAGAGCTAATATCCTTATTAATTATGGAATTTTTATAGAATGAAAATAAAAATGATAGTTACAACTTGTTGATATGGATAATACTTAGTAAATTTTTTTAAGCTATTCTCATGTATACTGTCTTATACCTGTACAATCTCAAAATTGTTTGAATTATTCTTGCTTATACAATTAGATACATGTATAATCTTGAAATCGTTCAACTATGCAACTTCATCCCTACATAATTTTAAGATTCTTTTTCTTTGGATGCAAGATCAATTCATTCTTATCCCCTCTACCTAAAAGCTTGTCAAGAGCTGCTTTCTATTTATGCTCTCTCTAATATTGACAACCACTCTTTGGCCTCATCAATCCTAGATGTCATAATTCTAAGAAAAACTACTCCATATTAAGGCAGTTTTTATGGTTAAATGCTTTTACCAAGAATAAAATTATGTTGAATCCTTTAATCCATATTATTTTTAATGCTTACATGGAGAGATTTTTCTTTTATTGGTTTGGTTATTTCAATTGATGTGGCATTAGCTTTGTTTGTTAGTATTATAGCAAGCATCCATGTGGAGCAACATGACAATCATAGTGAAAATAATAATGAATGAAAGTTTGGAGAGTTGGGGAATTCGTATGGTAATTTTTAATAATCAAACTAAAAAAGGAAAATTTTGGACCTTACTTATTCATGTAAGCATATTTTATGTCACATCCTCGTGAGTGACGTGTCTGTATATGTATAGAGGTCTGTATGCATATGTGTTTGGCTATACGATGCTGTGTTGTTTGATGTATTCTTGGTATGTATGTATGTATGTTTGCATGTATATATGGATATATGAGCTAGGTTATGATTGTGATAGTGGTGTTATCGCCTTATCGAGAAGCGTGACTTCTCGATTGGATGAGGGACAGCTATTTTGCTGAGTTTAGGCTTGGTTTGAAGTGTTTTAGCAGGTTCTGGGAGCGTTAAGGGTTCAAATGGTGCATATCCTGATCGGTACGGGCGTATGGATAACCGTGCGGGCGTACTGAGCAAGGGAAATGAGCAGGGTTGGTTTCCTGGCATCCGTACGGGCGTACCAAAGGGTGGTCTGGCCGTACCGTTGCTCGCAGGAATATTTGTGCATCAAGAACTTTGGGGTCATACGGGCGTACCAAAGCGGGTACAAGCATACGAAAACTCGCAGGAAAGTCAGGGCATCAGGACTTTAAGTTTGGTACGGGCGTACAAAATTTGGTACGGTCGTACGCGACTTAAAACACCATTTTTAAGAGGATAAACATAAACTTTTCTTTGACTTTCCTTCTCATTTCTTCTTCTAAACCCTTTCCAAACGTCCCTAAACCCTTGGAATCAGGCTTCCTTCATGCTATTAAGAGTAGATAAGTTGGTTTTGCGAGGCTAGAAGTTGAAAGGAGTGGTTAGACGCTAGAAGTAGCTTATAACAGGTTATTGCTAGATGGTGTTGGTTTGAGTTAGATGCTATATGTATGCTTTTCTTGCTTTTAAGCCAAGTTTAGCTATGAGTTTGATGATTGGGGATTGAATTCCCATCTATTTCCTGATATTGATGATCTAAGCTTGCTTCATTGCTTTCATGAGTCATTCCTTCTTGTTATGTTGCATTTAATCATTGGTTATTGGCATGAACATAATAGGAGGGTTGTGAATGAAGGAGAATAATGAGAGAAAACGAGAAAAAGGCATGCTGGATCATATACTACAGGATTCCGTAATGGAATCGTATATTATGTTACCTCATACGGGAGTTGAGTCTTGAGACATAATTTAAAAAGGGGCCTAAGGGCTAGGATTACAGTTGCCCTCCTTCGGGAGTTAAGTACCGGTACATAGGGATCCAGCATGGAGAGAGATTGTGCACAATGAACAGAAAAGAAAAAGGGAATGAGAGTACAGAAAAGAAAGAGAGAGAAATGGAACAAAACATGACATTGCATCGTGTTATTGTTGTCCGATATGCTTGTTTCTGTTATATATGTTGTATGTTAACTAGCACCACTGAGTTTTAGACTCAGCGTTTATCAATTGATGAACGCAGGTTCCGAGCCTACTATAGAGGGCCCAGAACAGTGATTGCCCGTATCAGCGGAGAGACGGATTCAACAGGAATCCTATTCTCGAGGTGGTCCTGGACAGCTGAGCATGCTTCTTTTTGTTAGCCTGTATATTGTACAAGCTAGGCAGTAGTGTTTATGTATTTTGGTGGTGACTTGTACGGATAATGTAACCTGAACCTTTGTATATTTATGAATATACTTTATTACAGAGATCGGTTCGTTCAATTGAATGTATGAGGCTATCCAGGGTTATTTTTAGTTTATTGTACGATTGCACCACCTTACTGTATGTGGTCCCCATACGACATCTTTTTATACATGTATAGGTATCCCTTGTGGTGTATACAACGGTTTTCCATACAGGAGGTCGTTGTGTATGCTACCGGAGCATGTTACTCCAGGTATGGGCTGGGTGTGACATGTTTAAGTGGTATCAGAGCCTGGTTTAGCTCGACGTGTCTTTGTTATGGATTCCTAGGATTACTGCCTCTGATTGTTAAACTACAATAAAGGAGTGTTGCTTGTCCTGACCACTGCTGACCGTAGGACTCTTGTTTGTGTGCTACAAATTAGGTTTGATGTCTGATAGATGGTTAAATATCAATGAGGAAGGTGGGGATAACTTTAATCCCCAAGAGAGTTCCTCAGGACCGGGAGAGCATGCGGGTAGGCAAGCGGAGGCTTCGACTGCTGACCCCATGGCAACCCAGTTTGCCCATTTCATGTGTTTCCTTCAGGCACAGAGTCAGACATTGCTTGTAGTTTCTGCCCCACCTCCAGTGGAGCAGAGGGAGGAGTATAAGTTGGATTTTACTAAGTTACGGTCGTACGGAGCCACTAATTTCATTGGTACGACAGATCCGTATGTGGCTGAGGTGTGGTTAGAGCGGACACAGAAAGTGTTACGCCAGTTGAAGTGCCCAAAGATGACAAAGTTTGAGTATGCTATCTCTTTACTATAAGAGGACGCGTACAAATGGTGGAAGACCGTTCCTCAGAGTATGGCTGACCCTCTAGTGCTAACTTGGGATGACCTTCAGAGGGAGTTTCAACGGAAGTATGTACCTTCAGCCTATACTGATTAGAAGTTGCAGGAGTTTCTGGGGCTGAAGCAGGGAGATCTGTCCGTGGCAGACTATGAGAAGGAGTTCACTCGACTGGCGTATTATGCCACTCATATTCTACCATCTGGTCGAGAGAGGTGTAAGCGATTTGAGCAGGGCTTGAATCCGCGGCTCAGGGCATTTATGCAGACCTTGCAGTATGATGACTTCTCAGCTCTGATAGCCAGCGCACTAGATCTCGAGGGGACGATACTTGAGGATGACGCTCGACATGAGTCGATGAGGAGGTCATACAGGGGGCCAAGTTCTTCTTCAAGTTCTTCGAAGAGGGGCAAGTTCAGAAGTTCTTTTCCTCCGAGATCGATAGATGTGCGACCGATACCACCTTGGCGAGAGCAGAGTGGGAGACCTGTTTCTTATAGTGGCAGTACAAGTTCCAGACTGTATTTCTATCGTAATTGTGGTCGGACTCATTATGGGACTTATAAGGCGGGTAGTAACTTGTGCTTCAGATGTGGCGGTGCAGGTCATTATGCTCGGGAGTGCCTAGAGCAGTCTGGTGGGCCAGTGCATTCTGTTATTGAGGGAGAGGTTCGCCAGCAGCAGCAGCAGCAGCTGAGGTCTAGTTCCGTGGGATCTCAGGGGTCGGAGAGAGGTAGAGGCCGAGGGAGAGGCCAAGATAGTGGAGGATGTCATGTCCGCACACACATAGCTTAATCATATTATGATTTCATTTTCGATCTGTGAGTTAGTGATTAATTGATTTGATTATTTTGGTATTGACGAAGCATGATTATTTAAATCGACGAATTAAAATGCTTGATTAAATAATTTTATAAATGTGTAAGTTAAATATGTTGATTAATTTAGAGTGTTATTGTTAATTTGAGATTT
>CANYBF010355192.1:0-18454 GCA_948192965.1 Dalechampia spathulata
AAGGTGGTACGGTCGTACCATCACTTAGTACGCCCGTACCAGACAGGTTTTACTGATAACAAATTTTCCTGAGAGTTCGCGTACGGCCGTACCATCACTTGGTACGCCCGTACCAGACAGGTTTTACTGATACGCTAAATTCCTGAGAGTTGTGGTACGCCCATACCAACAATGGTACGCCCGTACCAAAACAGGCTGACTGATATGCGAAATTCCTGAGAGTTGTGGTACGACCGTACCAACCAATGGTACGCCCGTACCACATTCAATAGCACAGGACTCAATTGGTACGCCCAGACGGTATGGTCGTACAACAGGTGGTACGCCCGTACCAAATGTGGTACGCCCGTACAAAACACAAAAATACTTAGAAAATTGCAAATAACTTAAATTGACTCACACGTGTCATACCAATCAAAACCTAGGGTCTAACAGTATGTTTATACCAAAACAGTTTTTATGACAAACAATTTTTCTATGAGCTCGCATACGACCGTACTACCCAATGATATGTCTGTACTACAACAGATTTACTGATAAATCAAATTCATGCGAGCAATGGTATGCTCGTACCAATCAATAGTATGCCTGTATCATGTTCAAGCAAACAGTACTAATTTGGTACGGTCAGTCGTATGACCGTACCACTCATCAAAGTAATTTGGCATGCCCGTATCAAAACAGGTACACCTATACCATACACAATATCATAATTAAAAATAACAAATAATTTAGATTGATTTATACGTGACATGCATATTAAAATTTTAGATCTAACACTAATCAATGATTAAAATATAAAAAAAATAAGAAAATTTTTAATTTAAATTATTTAAAATGTTAATATATATTTAAATGATATTTTTATAATATATAATATATTTTTTATAAATTTTAGAAAAATTCATGTTTTTCAAATTATTTTTGTGATTTTTCTTTTTTTTTTAAAAAACCCTATTTTCAATAACTCAAATCGACGGGTCCTGTATTGAAAATCGAGGCTTAATATTCAAATAGAGAGAGAAAAAAGAACAGGGGTATACGAGTAATTTCATTCACAACGGATACCGCAATGCCAACGGGGCTTTGGGCCTTTTAGCTTCCTCAGAAATCGTTTTATATAGTCTGATTTTTAACTTTATACAAAAAAAAAAAATACAATCGTTTTTGTAAAGATTTTACTAACCATATCTCTGAATCTTCTGTTATAATTTTTTTAAAAATATTATTTTTATTAATATTTTGAATTATTTTCTTTTTTCATAATTTTTTCCAGTATTTCTATAAAATAAAAAAAATTCATTTTATTTTTCATTAATTGATAATATTTTAAAATTTATAAAATTGATGATTTATAATATAGATATAAGATTCAACTTTTATGATCGATAATAAAAAAATTGAAATTTTATGAAATTATTTATATAATTTTGATATGTATTTAATTTATGAAATTTAAATTTTATTATTTAATATTAAAATTAAAATAATGAATTTTAAAGTGATCTTAAAATAAATTTCATTTATTACAAATAAGAAAATTCAAAAATACACTTTTTATATTTTTCTCCAAATCAATTGATTCCAATATGAACATCGTTTCATTTTAAACTTGAGAATTACTCTTGGTCTGTCTCTACTGAACCATCACCACCAGTAACTGTATCCTTCTTCCTCATCTCTTCTAGCTTTTTGAACCCCTTCCCTCCCCCTTGTTTTTCGAAACCTGTATAAATACCAAAAAAAAAAAAGAAATAATAATAATAATAATAATAATAATAATAATAATAATAATAATAGTAATTAAAAAAACAATGGGGGTTTCTCCCGCGTTCTCCTCCTTCTGTGGTTTGCTGTTCGTTGCTGCAATCTTTGCTTCTCACTCACTGGTAACTTTCCTTCAGCTGCAAACTTCTATTTTCCTCTAACGGCTGTGATCATATTTTGACTTTGGTTGAAGTTCTGGAAGCTGCATTTTTTCTGCTTTTTATTGCGTTTTGAGTTCAGAAATTTGGAGTCGCTGACTAGTTTTGACGTATTGAATCAATTCTCAAGTGTTGAATGGACAAATGCGACTTACTTACGATTTTTTTTTTCATATTGCTCGAGCCTCAATTAATTTGTATTGATGCGTTGTTTCAATTAATTCGGAACTCAATCGTAGTTGAGTTGGCGAGTTATATATATGAACTTGTTAATTCATAATTTGTCCGTCTTATATTGGAGTTTGAACGCTTTGCGTATCCTAACAAGATGAGGATGTCGATCCTGGATGTTTTTTATACTTTGATTCTTTTCGATTAGAACGTTTCTTTTTATTAAAATCAAAACATTAAACATCCTAGGCCTTTGTTTAATTCAATTCTTCCGAAGAATCCATTTCATTTGCAAATGACTATTTATCGGATAATGTTAGTATAAAACCTTCAAAATTCATTTAAATCAAATATTATTACTTGAAATTTACAAATAAATTCTACGCATTCAATGAAATTTGTGGAATTCATTTGGACCAAACATTAGCTAAATGTAGAATCTTCAACAGACGTTTGCAACAGAACAACGTTCTAAGCTGCAGTTGAAGTCTAGGATCCTTCAGGTACTTTCCTTCGATGCCCAAGTTAGGACTTAGATATTTTAATATGTACTACAAAATCATTCATTTTTCTGTAAGCTGACTTCCACACGCAGGAGTCGATTGTTGAAGAAGTCAATAAAAACCCCAATGCTGGATGGGAAGCGGCCATGAATCCTCATCTTTCGAATTTCACTGTAAGCCTATTAAATTTTGCCAGATATCAGATATCCTTTTGTACTTTCATTATCTGCTGGTAGTTCACGGTAGGTTTGAATACTGGCTGCTCATTGCTCATGTAGTATGTTTGTATGTATAGGTTGGCCAATTCAAGTATCTTCTTGGAGCCAAGCCAACTCCCGAAAAGGAACTGCTGGGTGTTCCTATTGTAAGTCATTCAAAATCCGTGTTGTTGCCAAAAGAATTTGATGCAAGAACAGCTTGGCCGCAATGCAGTACCATTGGAAGGATTCTAGGTTAGCTGATTTCTTTTGTTCTATAATTATTCAAATTTGTTCGTAATTCCTTTTCTGATAGTGCTGATTCTTTCCACTATGTATGGCAAATGTTGGATATTGTATTACTTCCTTCATCAAAGACCAGGTAAAATCTAGTTAATCATTTTATTAGTTAACCCACTTAAGTAAGCTCGCCACATTCTGAGCTTATCTGTATGTGTTAATCCAGGGTCATTGTGGATCTTGTTGGGCATTTGGTGCTGTCGAATCATTATCTGATAGATTCTGTATCCATTTTGGCATGGTAACTTAGTAGATGGTCATTGAATCTCCTGATAGTCTTGACTAGCTGGGTTCTCCGCTAAAAAAACAGATAACTTTTGTTTTTTCCCAGAACATATCGTTGTCTGTCAATGATCTCCTGGCATGCTGTGGCTTTTTTTGTGGAGGTGGTTGTCTTGGAGGTTATCCGCTTTTTGCATGGAGATACCTTGTCCACCATGGCGTTGTCACCGAGGAGGTACAAGTTTCTGCATTTGCTTGTTCACAAGAGATTGTTAAATGGGAAGCTAAGAGTTCTTGATGAGTTACTTTAATAATGCAATGGCTTCTTCTCTTGATTGAAGAAATTTTGCCAATGATTATCAAACTTTTCATTTGTCAGTGTGACCCGTACTTTGATAATAGTGGCTGCTTCCACCCTGGTTGTGAGCCTGGCTTTCCCACTCCAAAGTGTTTAAGGAAGTGCATTGATGAGAACCAGTTCTGGGAGCAGTCAAAACATTACGCCATTAACGCGTATAGAATTAGATCTGATCCCTATGATATTATGACCGAAGTTTATAAACATGGACCGGTAGAGGTTGCTTTCACTGTTTATGAGGTAAATACAAGCTCAGTTCTTCTGCTATTCCTTCACAGCCCAATTCCTAGACTAATTAACTGAGCTAAAGAAACGATGAGTCAGTACCTCACATGTAGATGTAATAAGTACCTGAACGGGAGTTTTCTTTCATATATTAGCATGTGAAATGTAACTGTTATTTTCAAGGTATTATGGACATTCGAAACACTGCATTAATTTTCATTAGAAATAACTTTTTCTTCCTGTGTTGCAGGATTTTGCTCATTACAGATCTGGAGTTTATAAGCATATTACAGGTGAAAGAATGGGAGTCCATGCAGTTAAACTCATTGGGTGGGGGACTTCTCATAATGGAGAGGATTATTGGGTATTTCTGACCGGCTAAGTTCTTTTTTTTCCCCCTCCAGACGTTATAGCTATTAACCGATGAGAACATTGATATAATTGTGCATTCTCATTTCTTGCAGCTTCTTGCAAATCAGTGGAACAGAAGCTGGGGTGATGTATGTTCCTTTCCCAAGTTTCTTATTGATGAATCACTACACTTTTCTTCTTGTTGTTCTCTTGCTCTTGAATTCTGATTCGAATCATTGAATGACAGGATGGTTATTTCAAGATAAGGAGAGGAACAAACGAGTGTGGAATTGAATCCGAGGCAGTTGCTGGTTTGCCTTCAGACAGAAATCTTGAAATGGTTAGAGAGATTGCCAGCATAGATTCTCATCACGATGTTTCTGCTTGATAATAGACCCTTACACCCACAAATTCTATAATGATGCATTAGTCCTTACATAAATTTATAAATGTTCATGTTGCTTGACATGAAGTGAACCCATATCAATCCATGTTGTATTGTTATTGGAACAAGTAGACATTTGTTGTGAATCTAAGAAGGGAATGAATCCTGTATAGAGCCTACTGCCTAATGTCAGCTTGAGTCATATAACATGAGAATACTCCTCTTTCTTCTATATTTCATTTCACTCAGCACCATTGTTATGACATTTGGCACTTCCGACCATATTGTATCTCTGCAACAATGTACTCAAAGAATGTCCAAATTAGTCAGAATGTCCTGTTTCATCAAGAAAAATAGGAAGCTTCTGCAGAAATTGTCAGTGTCGAATTCCTGCTTCCTCGTACTGCCAAGAATGCAACTACGCAATTTGAGCAACTGTTGAGAGGAGTTGATAATTTGTTTGTATTAAACAACCGACTTTGAAATAGTTAGATATCCTCTCTCTCTGAGATTGCCATTTGTTACCATATTCCCTCCCCCGTAATGATTATATATATTCAATTTGAAATTCACAAGGACTTTATTCCTTTTTAATTATCATCGCAGAAATGCTCCTGTTAGTTGATTGAAACATTTAAATGTGCAATGAACTGGGAGCCACTAAATTAACTGCTTCTTTTTCTTCTTTCACTATTAATCTGATGGAAACCACTAACCATCGTAACGTTCAAACTCAGATCAGGATGTGCTTCTTGATTTTTAAAGAAATGAAAACACTATTCTCAAATCAATCCCTGGAAATCTCAACTACCATTTATCAAACTCCTGAAATAGTGGGCAGCTATGCACAATCATACTAATACAATTCAAACCCATGTTCCTGTTCTTGCATAATGTCACTTCCTCCGATTTGATTAATCTTATAACACCTGCATTTTGAATTATATTAACTTATTCATTGAAAATTTTCAAAAAAGTCCCATTTCATGTACAGCTATGTGTTTATGTTGACAAAACCATGGCAGTGGATTCCATGTTCTGGTGAGCCAACATTCTCATAAAAACTTTCTTTTTCTGTTCTAAATTTAATTTGATTTGATTTTCTCGTGAAATTTTAAGCAGAGTTAGATCATCGAGATTGATGGAATCTGAAAAGGGTATACCCATCTTCTGATTCTATCAAGAAAGTTCACCCTTTTATGGAAACACCATTGTTATTATTAAACTGTAAAATATACCCAATAGTTCCAAGCTTCAAACAAAAACCTATGGAAGAGGGAAACAGACACCGTACGTTCTTTTATATATATGGACAAGCGCTTGGACATGGACAGCTTTGATTGAAAGCTGCTGGGAATCTCGATAACTTGCTTAACTCAGCTTCACTTGATAGAGAATTTTCTTTTATAAAGCCTGATTATTGTGGGTTTATTTATAAAAGAAAGAATGAAGAAACAGCAAAAAAAAAAAAAAAAAAGCAGAGATGTTTTTTTGTTTGTTAATGGAATCTGAACGTTAAGTGAAATCAAGGAAGCCCTATTTTATAGCATGTATAATATGCTTAACGAAGTCCGATTCTTTAGCCATTTACAGCTGCTCTTAAGCTAATACTCCTTCAATACTACAACTAAGCTTTGACTAATTCCAAACTTCTTGGCTGCTATAAAGCATATTTTCAAACAGTTGGTTATGGTGTTAGTGTTGGTTGGAGCCATTCCTTGCTCCATCTTGGGGCAACTTCAAAACTTTTGTTTAATTATTACTTGTTTTTAAAACCCAATTAAGGTATCATTAATCTTCCTCGGATTGATCTGTTTGTTTTCGGTTTTGTTTTTTAAGAAAAATCTTTAGATGGGCATTGGTTCTTGGATGATCTGATATCTGATATTCAAATGCTTGTTTCGTCTGGTTTCTGTGTCTTTCTTTTGTAGTGGAAAGAGCAGAGTTGAAGTGGGAAATTCTTGATGCAAGTTGGTTCCTGGTATAGTCTGATAGCATTAAATGAAAATGGCGGTGGCTGATTTACAGGGATTTGTGTCAATGTCTGCTAGCATTCAATCGTCTCGCCATGATAGTTTTCTGGCTTCACCTTTTATTGGCCAGAAAGTGAAGATTTCTTGTTTTCCGTCAGGAAACATCAATTTTCACAGGAAAATGTGTCGGAAAACCTCAACAAGATTCTTGACCACTTGTGTTCTTGCCGATGTTGCTAAAGATTATATGGTAATTTCCAATTCATTGAATTCTTATACCATTGTTGATGTTTGTCGCTAACATCTGTCTCATATTTTGTATCCTTTCCTGCATTCTCTCTGCAGCAGAATTTTCAGGCACCGATGCTTATAAAACCAGAAGCAAACCCAAAGACCGTTGCCTCTATTATATTAGGAGGCGGAGCTGGAACGAGACTCTTTCCTCTTACACGAAGAAGGGCTAAACCAGCTGTAAGCTAACTTCATATTTTGATATCCTGAGAATCATAATGTCATTGGTTTCAATCCCATGAAACGCAAGCATTTGATCTTCCGTACTTTGACATGGTAGGTACCGATCGGAGGATGTTACAGACTGATCGATGTTCCGATGAGTAATTGCATAAACAGTGGAATCGACAAAATTTACATCCTCACGCAGTTCAATTCTCAGTCTCTGAATCGCCACATTGCTCGAACATATAATGCAGGCAATGGCGTAAACTTCGGTGATGGGTTTGTTGAGGTAAGCTGATTCCACCAATCAGGATTGTGGCCAATGCTGAATGCGATCTGAAATTGCTAAGTATATTTTGGAATTTCCAATGCAGGTACTAGCAGCTACTCAAACACCTGGAGAATCTGGAAAGAAATGGTTTCAGGGCACAGCTGATGCTGTACGACAATTTCTCTGGTTGTTTGAGGTATGCCAAATTTTTGTGACTATTGCAGAGCCTGGTGAGATTCAGATGCCTGGATTTTCATGTTATCAAACTTCTATGTGGGATTCTGTTAACCATTCCAGGACGCGAAGCATAGCCACATCGAGAATATTCTGATATTATCCGGGGATCATCTCTATCGGATGGATTACATGGACTTTCTGCGGGTAGAAGCATCATTTTCGAACTTTTTTATCGATCCATCTGCTCATTCTTCATTCCACATTGCTGATTTTTGTTTTTCTGGTCAAATTCTGTTTATATCTGCAGAAGCACTTAGATTCTGGAGCTGACATAACAGTCTCTTGTCTCCCAGTAGACGATAGGTACTGATCCTACGAATTCTGGAGATTTCTCTTGCAAAATCAAAACTTGCTTACTTTGTTGAAATGATTTATCATTCCTGCCATTTTCTGTCCTTTCTTCTTCCACGCAGTCGTGCTTCTGATTTTGGGTTGATAAAGATAGACGAGACAGGACAAATCAGACAATTTCTTGAGAAGCCAAAGGGCGAAAGTTTGAAATCCATGGTTCGTTACTTCATCCTGTGAAAAATTTCAACCGTGCTCATATCGAAAATGATAAGTATTTGATTCACCATTTTCATCGCTTCCAGAGAGTAGATACAAGTACTCTAGGATTATCAGTTTCAGATTCAAGGAAGCTTCCATACATCGCATCAATGGGAATATACATGTTCAAGACCGATGTTCTGCTTAAACTTCTCAGGTAAACTCTGTAACTTTTCCATTTCAACTCATTGCCTCTCAGGTACCAGAGACTAAAAAACTCTGTGAATTCTTTTGTTTCTCCAGGTGGCATTACCCAACGGCTAATGATTTCGGATCGGAGATTATTCCGTCGGCTGCAAAAGATTATAATGTTCGGGTAATTTCTATGAAATCATTGTCATTGTCTAACTCTTTATAAGCTGCAAGAGATTATGATCTGAAACGACTAAAGGAGCTATTATTGTTCATCGTCATGACAGGCATATCTATTCAATGACTACTGGGAGGACATTGGAACTATAAAGTCTTTTTTTGATGCAAACTTGGCTCTAACAGATCAGGTAGTTTTCTCTGCTATAGTTTTCTGATAATGCTTGATTTGTGCTGAACTTCATTTTCCATCTTTCCAAAGCCTCCCAAGTTTCACTTCTTTGATCCACTCAAGCCAATCTTCACATCTCCCCGGTTTCTGCCACCAACTAAAATAGAGAAATGCCGGGTATGATCTTATAGCTTGTTGCTGTTCATACGGAAATCCCATTATGGTATGGCGTTCTGGCTTATTCATCCTCCGATTGCAGATCAAGGATTCCATTATTTCACATGGTTGCTTTTTAAGGGAGTGCAGTGTAGAACATTCCGTCGTGGGGGTTCGCTCGAGACTTGAATTCGGTGTTGAGATGAAGGTACTAATTTCCAGAATCTCCTGATATAAACATATTCGGATTGAGATGGACAACATTCTCATACAAACATAATCCAGAATGATCGATGTAAGTGACAAGAGTTCATATTCCTCCATCTGCAGGATACCATGATGATGGGTGCTGACTATTACCAGACAGAGTCGGAGATAGCAGCCTTTTTAGCTGGAGGAAAAGTTCCTGTCGGTGTCGACAGAGATACCAAAATTTCGTAAGTGAAACAAACTATTCTGATGCCGTATCTTGGAGCATGAGGATCAACTTACCGATATTTCCATATGGCATGGAACTATTATCTGAAACCGAGATCTTGCAGGAATTGCATAATTGACAAGAATGCAAGAATCGGGAAGAACGTTGTCATAGCAAACAAGGAGGTAATACAGCAGGAAAAAGCTTTCATCTTGTTATAACAAGAAGCAATAATTGACTTTTCATTTCTAAATTGGTATGAATTGCAGAATGTGGAAGAGGCAGACAGGCCTTCTGAAGGATTCTACATCAGATCAGGCATAACCGTAGTGTTGAAAAACTCTGTAATAAAGGACGGGACGATCATATAGGATTATTATTTTTGATTCGACAAGCGAAAGGGTAAAAGGGAAGCATCGGAGATTCAGAATGTTAGATGAGAGATCAGCAATTTGTTCTTTTTCTTTTTAGGTGGAATAAGTTCAGCAGAATTCGTCGACCATCATGTTTTCTTCTTCTCCATCATCATCATCATATTCCATGTTAAATAGCATAGAATCGCAGTTTCTGTTCCTAATGAAAATAAAGTAAATAATGAATTACATGATCTGCAGTCTTTTGCATTCTCTTTTACATCTTCAGGTAATAACAAATAGCTTTGCCTGGACTGCTGAGCCATGACCCTGGCAGTCGAGTAAGGCCTAAGATCCATTCATGGAGCCACGAGAAAAACCAACCAGTGAACGGGCTCAAAGCTTATCAGCTGCTGCTGTTGCATTAAGTCCAGTAGCTATTGCTTCAAGTTTCAAACCTCACATGAACATGGTTAATAAATATATACAAGGAGAAAATTTTTGATATAATTTTGTAGGTAAAATAGATGAAAAATAGGTTATGAAAAATTGTTATAACTCGAGTATGTGTGGATGCACTAAGCAGGAACAATAAAGAGTTGATTGGGATAAACATGAACTACAAGGGAGAGAAGAGAGAAATGCTACCCCCACGGGGTAGCTCAGCGGTAAGGGCTTAGAATGGATGGTACTAGGTTGCGGGTTCGAGTGGTGGGGGAGCAACTTGGTTTGTAAGTCCCTGGGGGAGGGGAGGAGCAACAAGGTTTGTAAACCCTGCTGGACTTTGCACCGGGAGCCAATACTCGTACTTGTTGACTGAGATCAGACCCGAATTTACCCACCTATGGTCCTTGGGGGTTTTGTTTTTTTGTGTCGAAAAAGGTGGACTTTGCACCGGGAGCCAATACTCGTACTTGTTGACTGAGATCAGACCCGAATTTACCCGCCTATGGTCCTTGGGGGTTTTGTTTTTTTGTGTCGAAAAAGGTGGTTAGTTTAACATGGAAAAATAAAGAGAATTTGGTAAAAGTTTTAATGCAATTAAAAATTTAAAATAATTTAAATATTTAAAAATAATGTTAGTGTATGTGATTATACATTTTGAATTCATAAGAAAGGGATGTAAAATTGTTTAATAGTTTAGTTATTGAGTTCCAACAAATTTATCAAAAATTAGATGATAAAAACTAAATTTAAATTATTTATAATTATATTTATATCAATTATATTAATTCAATAAAAATCGAATTATATCATAAATTTGACCTCCTAATTAATATTGTATCCATCTCAAATCATCACTTTTTACATTATATATATAAATATTATTACTAAATATAAACATAAATTAGATTTCATAATTTTTATTTTTTATATTACATTTACAAATTTAATTTATTCATGAGAGTATAAACCGAATGAATAAATATTATTTATATATGAAATAAAGGTTGATAGATGGAATCAAAATTGGCATCCAAACCCACTTGAAGTTTCTGTAAAAGGAAGAAAAAGAAAAGGAATAAATAAGAGAGGAGACTGAATGGGAATTCAACCATGTGTGGAGCATTAATTTTTGGGCGGAGGGTTTCGTAGGTGAGCTCAGTGGATATGTCATCACCCATGTGCTCATCTATACATGAACATGCCATAAGCCATGCCATGGTATATGGTACCCTCGTTTTGACCTAAATATAATCCACCTTTCAATTTCTTCATAAACAATCAATAATTCCATTCATATAATTATTATTAATTGTTATGAACCTTTTTAAATTTATATTTTTATTAATATAATTTTTCCCATTACAAATAAATAAATATTATTTTTCCATTCATTTAATGTTAAAATTAGATTTACAAATTATTCTATTAATAAGTATTATTATCATTTATCTTTATTTATCATTTTAAATGAGGATATATACATATGTATTAGAGTATTATAAGCATAACTTTACTCATCATATTTCTAAATTATAAAAATAAAATCTCATTTACAAATTTCTATTCTAATGATTAAATCATTAAACTTTGAATATATTAAAATAATATTAACTGATTTATAATTTTAAATGATACAAATGAATATCGAATAATATAAAAAAAATAGATTTATTGAATTTTGATTTGAAAATGCAATTGGAGTTGAGATTGAGAGGGAGTTGATGGTTGAAGATGTAAACTAAATAGGAATTAACGAAGGATTTGATTAATTGAAAAGTCTGCTTTGACAATTTGAACAACTCGGACTGTACTTTCAAAGTACCACGGATTATATAATACAAACTACTGTCGCAAGCAACTCAACTTTCTGGCAGAATTCCCAGAAACTTATTAAACCTATGCAGAATATTTGCATGTGGTGTCCCTAAATTTATAGATTATTGATTAGGCCGGAAAATTTCTTGCCTTTTAATTAACGACTTCAATCATACGAATAAAATAATCTAAATGGAATCACTCAATTATTAATTACAAGTTTTGCTCATTTATTAGTTTATCCTGTTGAAGAAGCAAAACTTAATACACTACGGAAGCCATGGCAATGACTCTAAAAAGCCTGGCAGTTTGCCAGTATCTTCATATCGATCAGCATCTCATACAAGCTTCTGCTAAGCAAATCAAGAAAAACTTGAGAAAAATAAGAAAGAAAGAAAGCTTATTGTTCTTCTACATTTCAGGAGGCAAATGGTGATGCCATTGTTCAGTTTGGTTTTACTGCTGCTAGGGCTGATTTCGCCGAAACCATACGTAGCATCAGCGGCCTGGCTACGAGCCCATGCAACTTTCTATGGTGGAAGTGATGCATCTGGAACAATGGGTAAGTGTCAGTTTTCTGAATCTTCTTTCCCTTTGTGATTTTCCATGCAAGAATTGGCAATGGCTTGATTAACTTGAACTTGTGAACTGGTCGTGACAGGCGGTGCCTGTGGATACGGAAATCTCTACACCGACGGGTACGGAACCAAAACTGCAGCGCTGAGTACAGCTTTGTTCAACGATGGAAAGTCATGCGGTGGGTGCTATCAGATTGTATGTGATGGCACTCAAGTTCCTCAATGGTGCCTCAAGGCTACTTACATTACTATTACTGCTACAAACTTTTGTCCGCCAAATTTCGATCTCCCGAATGACAATGGCGGATGGTGCAATCCTCCTCGACCTCACTTTGACATGTCTCAACCTGCCTTTGAATCGATTGCCAAGTACAGGGCAGGGATTGTTCCAGTTTTCTACAGAAAGTGCGTTCTCCATCCTCTTTAAATATCATTTTTCTTTTAGTTTGTTTTCAAATCTTATGAACTCGTTCTTATTTTGACTGACAATTCCATGTGTTGCAGAGTTAGATGCAAGAGAAACGGAGGCATAAGATTCACCATCAATGGGAAGAACTACTTCGAACTAGTGCTTATATCAAATGTAGGAGGGGCAGGAGAGCTTACCAACGTGTGGATCAAAGGGTCAAAAACCAATAAATGGGAAACCATGTCAAGGAACTGGGGTGCCAATTGGCAGAGCTTAACCTATCTCAATGGCCAAAGCCTGTCGTTTAGAGTCAAGGCTAGTGATGGCAAGTCCGTAACAGGTCTCAATGCGGTTCCTTCCAATTGGGTTTTCGGCCAATCTTTCAAAAGTAATGTCCAGTTCTAGTTCAAATCAGTACTATGCTTATCATTTACTTCACATTTCTTCGTCATTTTGGAGTCAAATCTCCTCCTTGTTAATCCAAACTTCAAACTCTTATATATTATTTATTTGAATCCGGGATCTTTTGAGCCGTTAGATCTTCTTTTGGTTTTGTTACTATGAGTAAATTGTTGGAGCCTTTGTATATTACATAAGACTTTGTCCCACATCTCTTTTTAGAAGCAAAGTTTTTAAGTTTAAATATCATCTTCTATCTATAATTGGTAAAATGGGCCAAGGAGAGGGCAAGGCCTCGCGCACATAGGATTGGGCCCGGAAGGCCAAATCGGTGGATTCGCACCCCCCGGGCGCGCATCCTGCGGACACGAATGCCGTCGATTCGTGGGTCCCAATATTCAATCCATTTTACGTTTTATTTTTAATACCTATTTCAATTCACATTCCGGGTAAGTGCTTTTGTTACCATATATAGAAGAGATATAATCTGGATCATGAATTATTGGTATAAGCAATAAGGGTATAAGCAATAAAGTTAAATACAAGAATCCGCAGTATCCGGCTTATTGTTGATGCTGATTACAATTACTGGTATCCGCTACGTACAATATAACCAATAGATGGAAAAATTTCAGAAGAATGTTGGAAGCAAGATCCATCAGGGTTTCTTTGGGGCGAGCTTGGTTTTAATCTTTTCGATCTCTTTGGTACCAACTTGGAAAGCTTTAGTCAAGACATTGTCAGGTACCGGCGGAGTTGCTGTAAACAAGGTCATTGCAATGGATTGAGTGCCGGGCAATTGACTGTTGAATGCTGAAATTACAGAAGCTGGTTTATCGCCATTGTTCTTCTGGAAGTGAACTAACCCTCTTGGAAACACGAAGATTTCACCCGTCTTCACTGTTTTTCCGATCAACTTGTTGGCGGTGGTGATAAATCCTACATCCAATTCTCCTTCCAAGACGAAAATAATTTCGGTAGCACGTGGGTGAGTGTGGGGCGGGTTAAGCCCGTCAGGATTATAATCAATGCGAGCCATGGAAACTCCTAAAGTGTTGAGCCCTGGAATTTTTTCAACGTTTGCCCCTGTTACAAGTGATCCTGCTGAATTGTTGACTGTTCCAGGCTTAGCCAACCCGTCAAAGAAAAAATCAGCTGCCGTAACATTTGCTTCGTCCTTGCATGCAAATCCGTTCACTTTAACTCCTGTAAAACAAATATACCACGCAGTTCCCATCACACATATATTCTGGAAAAATCAGAAAGAAATGATGACACCAGTAAAAGAAATAACAAAACCTGAAGATTTATCGGCCACGCAGAGATCTTGAAGCATGTCAGGATCATAAGCAAGAGATGCAGAGATGACAATGGAAAATACCAGAAATGAGAGAGTAGTTGCTGCAGCCATGGTTACTTGCTTGGTGGTGGAAATGACAGGCAGGAACAGAAAGATGACAGGAAAGGAGAAGGCGGTGGGTTGGGTTGGGTGGGGAAGAAGAGGGTATTGCTTGCCTTTATTTTATATGGTGGAAAGGTGAAATGATTGGTAAAATGGTTGGGTTGGAAAGCGAGAGAGATGTGAAATTCAAGCACAGAAAAGTTCATACTTTCTTCAACTTATATGCAAAGCAATTACTAATTGATTTCCAATTTAATAAATTATATGAACAAATATATATGATTATTGCCATAAAACCCAACTAGCTTTTTCGTTAATTAAGCTTTCAAATAAGTGCCTTCACCTAAGTAAACTACGCATTTAAGTGACACGTGGCTAATATGCATTGATATTTGTTACAAATTTGATTTTTTCATTTCAAAAAAAAAATAATTTAAATTCAAAACTTTCTTTTTATTTCTTTTTTATTTGCAATAAATTTTAGAGAAAAGTCACCTATAAAATTAAATCAGTAAAATAAACAAGAAAAAGAGAGTCAAATTAATACACAAGAACTGGACCAAAAACAGGTAAAATGGGGCTCACGACGACTGGACATCTCTACCACCGCACTTTAGTTTAATAAACCCCTAAAATATTAAATAAAAAAAGTGTTCATTTTTCTTTTATACTTCTCGAATCAAAAATAACCAATTTTAGTGATTAATTATTCTTGTTAAATTACTCTGTATAATAATCTGACGATCAGAATCCAATAAAAAAAAATACATAAGGGGAAAGAGGAAATAAAAGAAAAGGGTAGGTCAAGGGAGGAAGGGAGAGTGCTAAGGGGGTTAGTTGAATGGTCGTTTTTGGTTATCTTTCACTGCAGGATGTAATTATAGAGCTTGGAGATTGCTCCTTTTACGTTAATAAAGGTGTCATCATTCTTCTTGATGTAGATTACAAGTATGATTAGAGGAATCATGCAAAAAAGGGCAAATTCCACTTTCCCTTTTGTCTTGTAATTGTAGTGTTAGGTTGGCCAAGTCTTTCATAAAACTACCACCTTGTCACAATCCCATTAATTCTCCCCCCAAATGATATCTCGACAAAAACAAAAACCCCACATTTTTCGGAATGTTTTTGATATATTTTTATTTTATTTTATTTTATTATGAAATATTTTAGTAAACTGTTTTTATTATTGATGTTATTTTCAATCCTTATATATTTCATTAGAGGTTTAAATGAGTTGAGTGGAGCTTTTCAAAATTTTTATGTATTATAAATTTAATCAAACCTTAAACTAACCTAACAAATATATATTATAATATAAATTATTTACTTTTTTATTTTAAAAATAAAAAATTATTAATAAAAATATTGTATTTCATAAATATTTATGAATTTACATTAATAATTAAATTAAAAAATATTTTTATACATTTATATAATTATAAATTAATAAATTATATATCTAAAATTAAATTTTTATACATAAATTAATGAGTTAGCTTACGAGCTTCTTATCAAACCTATTCACAAACTTAAATGAGTCGATTATTGTTTAGCTTGAGCTCGAATTTTGCTAAATAAGCCTGAACAAGCTTTTTATCAAATTGAGAAGTATGTTAAGAATGGCTCAACTCATTTGCATTCCTACATTTCATCTCATCCCTCTATCAAAAAGTCTTCTATTTCTATCATACTTCAATTTTATAATTTTCATTATGCCGAGTATTATAATTTGAAAGAAAACTTTAAAAAATAACCTATAATCATTTTATATATCATCATTTTGAACAACACTCACATGATTATCCATACTAACATATTCAAGATAGAAATATCATGATTTATCACTTTAATTAGAAATATCAAATTTAAATTTTATGAATAAAGTAATAGGTAATAAAATGACCATTAATTTTCTTCTTTTTTTTTTATGTTTTTTTTTTTTGTGGGGAAGGGAGGGGGTTTGATATAGGGCTATGGAGATGAGGATAACAAACTAGTTGGGCAAGCCCATGTGTTTGTGTACTAAATCTACCCAACTCTAGGGCCCTTCCATTTTGAACAAATCACAATTAATAACATATTTTCGTAATTGCTTTTTAAGTTTTTAATTATTTTTTATTTGTATCATCAGTACTATCATCGATCTACCCTGATTAATAATTTATTTACATATATTAACAAATACAATAATAAATAATTATTTTTAAATAAGATAAACTATTAAAATTCTAAAAAATAATATACTATACAAATTTAAAAGATATCGAAGATAGATTTATCGAGATAATTAGTATTTGAAAAACTTTTGATAAATCATATTATATTGTTGATGCTTGTGTTTATTTGTAGAGCATTACTCTTTTTTTTATTTTATTTCAAAGATTCATTTGGTATATAAAATTTTGAAACTAGATATTTGATAAATATATTATTTAATTTAAAATATTTATAAATTTAATATACATAAATAAATAAGATATCAAATATATCGATATCAAATTTTATAAATACAAAAAAATAAAATAGATGATATTTCAAATTTTATAAAAATAAAATATTTAAATCATAATATATATTTATAAAAATATATAAATTCTATTTTTAAATGGATAAAATAAATAAAATATTTTACATATATTCATAAATACAACAAAAAAAAAAGTGAATAATTGGAAATGGACATTAAATTCAACAAAATGTTCGAATAAATCGGGAAAAAGACAGTTGGGAGAGCTGGAAGTCAAAGTCAACCTTACCAAACACATCACCTTTCATCCATGCACATGCAATTTTGAGAGTAATTGATATAAATAAATTACAAAAAAAAAGATAAATATGATATTAAATGAAATTTTTAATTAATAATAAGGTTTGATTATTTTTATGGACATATATTATTAAATATAAAATATAGAAATTATCCGAAAACAGCCTCTGTGAGGGTGTATATGGTATTGCATTAAAAAGAAAAAGGGTTTGGGGGAGAGGCATGATTAAAGTAAAGCCTAGGGCTACGACTTTATTAAAAAAAAAAAAAAAAAAAGTAGATATCATCAGGCCGCAATCTAAGGTGATTCATTCTCAAGGCGTTTTCCCCGGTCGAACCACTGCAGCTGCAGTTTCCCCATTATCCAACAATATCATAAATTCCCCCAAATAATCATAATAATAAAACCATCTGTAAAAATAGTGATTTTTCCTTTTTCTTTTACATTTTTTATTATGTTAAATTAATATTAATTTTATATCCAACATTCCTAAACTCATAAGATATCTCTCGGATTGTAAGATTTTTAATTATTTTGATTAAATTTAATATTTTTATATTTTTAAAATTTTAAATTCGAAAAAAATACTCATTTAATTGATTGTTAATTTAGCAAATTAAATTTATAAAATCAAAGCATGAACAGTAATTGACAATTGGAGTTTTCTTTTATTGAGTTAAATGGTTAATGAATTATTTAAAGTTTGATTTAATAAAAAATTAATTAAGCTCATTTAATAATTAACTTCATTTATATAATATCCTACTAGTTTAAGCTTGTTAATCGATTTGGTTTAAGCTTCTTAATCGATTATACAATTTATATAGAAAATTTAATTTTAGATATATAATTTATAAATTTATAATCAAATATATAAAAAATATTTTTTAATTTAATTATTAATGTGAAATTATAAATATTCATGAAATATGATATTTTTTTTAATTTTTTAAAAATAAAAAATAAAAAATTTTTTTATGATTTATATGTATTACACTCTATTAAACTTGTAATAAACTTGTAATATATCAAAATTTTTAAAACATTTAATTTAAACTCGTTTAATTATAAATAAATCAAATTTAAATAAAATAAAATTGTACTC
>CANYBF010355205.1:0-14176 GCA_948192965.1 Dalechampia spathulata
TTAATGAAGACAGTACCTCATTTTGAGCACGAATCGGCCTCCGGTTCATCAAACCAAACATTAATTAAGCAATTAATTGAAATAATTAATTTTAAGGCTAAAATCAAGTAGATCTAGATGATTTATGATAGATCCAGAACCCCAAGTGCACGGGAAAACTACTGGAGTCACTGAAAAATTCAAAACCGAAGCGGTTCAGGCGAAAATCGGGTTTTTCTATGAAAATCGAAGCCAATGTGCACCGGACATAGCCAATGTGTGCCACACATTGACTGTGTGTGGCACACAAGGGCAATATGTGGTGCACATGACAGAGAAAACAGAAGGAAAAGCAAAAATTTTTCAGTAGAAACCCTAGATCCAACCCCGATCTAAGTAGATCGGACCTGAAAATGGGTTTTGCTTCATGGATTTTCATCCAAATAAAGAAAAATAATTTTAAAGTTAAAATTATTTAAAATCCGGCTAGATTTAGGGCAGATCCAAGGCATCCAAGGCATGGAAAAGCCTTGAATGACTTTGGATTGGCCAAATCGGACGAAAAACAGCGTTTTCTGGAAAATTTTGGGGTGATGTGCGTAGCACATGACCCCATGTATGCCATACATAGGCTGTGTATGGCGCACATGAGGTGATGTGCACAGCACATCCCCCGCAGAATAGTGACAGAATGAAGAAAATTGAAAAAAATGGGAAATTTACCTTATTCTGGCCGAATTTTCTTCTTGATCTTGCTTGATTCCGTGTTTAGGGAGCCTAAACTAACCAATTTTGTCACTAAATCCAAGTGATTTAATTAATTAGGGGCCTAATTAATTATGAAATGATTTTGGCAGAGGTTTGGCTTGCCTTTAGGCAATTTTCGGGATCCATTTTCAGAACCCCAAGCTCTATATTTATAGAGCAAAAATCGAGCGTGGCAATTTTGTAATTTTCGCCCAGATTTGAAAAGTTTTGAAGGCAATGTGCGCCACACATAGCCAATGTGCGCCACACATTGCCCATGTGCGCAGCACATTGCCTTTTTACCCTTCGTGTAGGGCCCACTGTGGTCATTTTCGAGATCCGCCCTGAAGCCTATAAGCGTTATTCGACGTAAGGACCAACTTTGTAGAAGAAAGTTTTTCCAAATTCGGTCCCGAGAAGGCTCCCAACCAAACATCTTTTTATGAAGTTACTATGCAACATGCGTAGCGCATAGTACGATGTGCTACGCATATCGTGATGCGCTTCGCTCAATACGGGCAAAACCGGATACGTACCATATGTCAACCAAAGTGTAATCGATATTTTGAGAAACTTTGCAGTTATAAATTTTCTCAAATTTGGCCCCGAACACCGAGTTTTGGCTAATAGGCCCAATTTAGGGTTTGCGACCTAGTTTCAGCCCAAAATGGCATTTGACATGCCAGAAGATCGTTTCTCGCATAGATATCAGCGGAAATGTGTTCTGTACGTCAAGAACACACAGATTAGTGAATTTGGGTGATGGGCCCATCTGGGTACTATTCATGATGAATAGTACCCTTGTGGGCCCCATAGCACAAAAGGGCTTGGAAAGTGGCCAATAGTATGCCAAGCATTTTGCCTCAAGTAAGGCAGCAAGTAGGGTGTATTCTGTGTGTAAAGAATACATCAAAATGGGCTATAATGGGAAGCGGGCCCCACTAGTGTTTAGCAGGCCCCATAACGTGGTGAGCCTAGAAATGCGGTATTCGGGATGCCACGGCGTATGCCTTTTGTAAGGCAATAGCGAAATATATTCTGTAAGTACAGAATACACAAAATAAACTAATTGGGGAAAGCGGGCCCCGCCTGTATACTACTCATAGTGAATAGTGACTTAGGTTCAAAATGCAATATTTTGTAAGGCAGCAGCGAAATATATTATGTAAGTACAGAATACACAGAATAAACTAATTGGGGAAAGCGGGCCTCGCCTGTGTACTATTCATAGTGAATAGTGACTTAGGTTCACAACGTAATGGGCCCAAAAAATGGCATTTGCGATGCCAAGCACTGTGGCTCGCGTAAGGCAACTGGAAAATGTATTATGTAAGTACAGAATACACAGAATGAGCTGTTAGGAGATGCGGGCCCCACTAATGCCCTAGGTGGGCCCCACAGCGTAGTGGACCTAGGAGATGACATTTGCGATGCCAAGCTTTGTGCCTTGCGTAAGGCAACATGGAATTGTATTCTGTAAGTACAAAATACACAGAATAGGTTGTTAGGGGCTGCGGTCCCCGCTTTTGCCTGGTGGGCCCTACCTATGCACTATTCATGATGAATAGTACCCAGGGCAAAAAATGCAATTTTTCGCATTTCGAGTGATTTGCCTTATGTAGGCAATAAGGAATGGTGTTCTGCATGCACAAAATACTCAGAATATGCGGCGGGTCCCACCAGGCACCATGGTGGGCCCTACCAATCCTGAGATGTTCTGCGCACCAGAACACACAGAGGAAGACACAGAGGTCTATGTGCATAATCGGGATCGATACCGGGGACTAAGTCCTAGCTGAATCAACAAAGATCCAAAATTATACGATGGTGAAAAGTGAGGGTCAACAACAGGTCTCAATTAAAATTTTTGTAAATTGCTACCACATTTATCCTTGTTCTATGCCTTATTTTGTTTTGTTTTTCTCATATGCCTGTATTTGACCAAACCTCTTTCAAAACATTATGCTGATGGGATTGATGTTTTTTTCTAGTTTTTCTTGGCACATTCTATTTTGATGGTTCATTTAAAATTTCAGCAAAATTGACTAAATTCTTAGTGTTTGCCAAAAGTTGTTGCGCTTTGCTTGGAATAAAAAATTATATTGGTATTTGGAAGTTTTATTTTTGTTTTGCTAAAATTCCTTGCCTAACAATTTCATTTTAAAAGAAAAAAAACAAGGAAAAAAAAAGAAAGAACATAAGTGTTAAATACCTACATTTAGCCGATTGTGTGTGGTACGACACTCATAGCCCCTTAAGTGGCTTGTGTATGGAGCAGCCAATGTAGGGAGAACTTTACCCTCTTATAGGCTATTTTTTAGTTCGCACAATAACACTTAAAATAGGAATTTCATTTTATATCTTTACTGATTGAAACTAGGTAGATCGGGCTTAGTTTTCCTTAAGTTGATTTATGGATGGAGTCGTTGGCAAAGGGAGAGTATCCCTCTTAATTTGGTCGTTATTGATCTCGAATTGAACAATTCCTGACTTATGAGTTTTTCAATTTATGGTTGAAAATGTAGGTTGGGCAGTGGATGCTTAGCAAAATGAAACAAGTTCTTTTTACCAACTACTTATGAACTTAGTTTGAATAAAATGGCAAAGCAATGATTTTTTATAGCTGACTCTTTGGATTTGTGTTGAAATTATTGGTTAGTTAAATGTTCTTGATGAATGGTCTTGCTAGAAAAATAAGGGAATGGTGTTTTTTTTTTGCTATCTGTTTTATTTGAGGGATGGTTTTGTTATGGGCATAAGTGAGATAATCTTATGGGCATAAGAATGCTTAAGGGCAAACATTGGATAAGTGTGGGGGTATTTGATCGAGTCTCAAAATGTCATGTTTTATGCCCACAAACCACCCATTATAGCTTGGTTTAATTTTTAGAATGGTTGACTTATGTATATTTTGTATTTTGTAGGTCAAAACAATGAGTTTTGGGAAAACGTGCTTAAATGAGAGTTTTTGGAGCTTATTTAGATTTTGGAGTTTCAGGACACTCCTTGCGGTGATAAGACTTGGCGAAACGACCTATTAGAGCTGCATTTTGGAGAAATGAAGGAAGAAGAAGTTAAGTCGAACTCAAACTCCTGCGACCCAGAAGCTGATAAGGCTTGCGGGCATAAGGGACACCAAAATGACAACACTTGGCTAGTTTTGGAGATTGGACGAGGACGAGTTTTACTTAGACTTAATCTCTTAAAGCTGAATGAAAAAGTGATTAGGAACAATTCAAACTCTTTTATCTGAAGATTAGGATTATTAATTAATTATTTTTATCAGTTTAATTATTTTATTTTACATTTTATAAATAGGAGCATGTTTCTATGTAGAAGGGGGTTCTGAATTTGGTAGTTTGGATTTTATTATTCCTAGCTTTAGTTCGATTTTTATTGTTAATTCCTTTTTATTTTAATTCAAGTTTTATTTCTTTTATTTTTATTTTATGTTTATTTCGCCAATGATGTAAGGCTAGGTGATTGTTTTTCCTAATTGAAAGCAATTCAAGTAATTCGTTAATGATTATGTAAGATCTAAATAATCCTAATTCCATTGGCAAAGCACTATTATCTTTAACTTTGAGTCATATTGAACCATTGTTGTTCTTAGTGCATGTAAATAAGGCTTGTTGCATGTCTCTAAGTTCCAACATATAGCTAAGTGGGTTATTTAATACGGAAAAGTCACTCGACTTGCTGGAGTGGTAAAGCAAAATGCTATCCTTGTTGCGACATGCAGTAGTACTTCTTGTGGGTTAGAGGATCTAGTTTGAACACGAGGGATGCTGGGTCACAACTATTAACTAGAGTCGGGTCTTCCTAATTCCTAATGCAATTTCGGGACGACTTGTGAGAATCTATTTCCACCTTGTTTATCTTGGGGTTACAGGTGTTTTATAGAGCTTGTTTCATGACGTCTTACAAATAAGGGAAGATTGGGGCGTGCGAGACTTGCTCAGCAAACTATAACCAACTTAGTGTCATTATTGAATTACTTTTTATTGATTCTCTCAAATTTATTTTATTTGTTTCTTCGTTTGTTTTAATTACTTTCTGATTCACCTCGTTTACTTTTAAACGCAAAGAATTAAGTGAGTTGAAGCTGTCTTTGTGGGATTCGACCCTTACTTCCACAGCTACAAAAATCATAATTCCAACGTGTGGCTTATAAGGAATTAATTTCATGAAAGCGATAACTGATCAGGAAGTCATCAACATAATATGTTATATCTTTGTTAACATTGGATTTTTGCCCTCGCGCATGTAATTTTTGGGTTTTTCTCAAAATGGCTTAGCACAGTGCTCCATTTTTGAATTCGAGTTGTATGGAAAATCTACTATTTCGCTTGTACAAGGCAATGCATGAAGTTGGCCTTTTATGTGCATGTGCTGCAACTTATTTCCTTATCGATATAGCTTGACACGGGTTCCCATTTTTGAAACTAAGTTGCATACATAAGTTTCATAGCCTTATGAGTCATTTGGTCATATTGTGCATCTACTATTTACCTTGTGTAAGCTAGTACATAAAGAGGGTTTGTAGTTGATTTCTTAATTATATGTGTAGCATGTATCATTATATGCATAATGTATAGTTTGAAAAAGCTCATTCATCCCATATTACCAATCCATGATTAGCACACTACCCAAGGGTCTTATAAATACCCTTCAAGTATTAACTTAAAGATATGATACACAACACTAACATTTTAATTCTAAGATACTAAGCACTTTTGGAATTAAATTCACCTAATTAAACAATTAATTAGGATTAGTGACCAAATTGATTTCACTAAAACCTTATACTTTTTTGGATTTGGAGGAAGACTCTTGCTAGCCTTGGTAAGTCATTTTTCTCTTATTTTTTCGATTTCATGCTTTTGGTTGCTATACTGAATGCTATAGTGCCATTTAGGGCTTACTAATGCCCTAAATGACTTATATCAAATAATTCACATTTTTATTAATGTTTTTGCTGACTTTTCTTGTTTGACAAACACTATATGCACTACATGTATTATTATCTATGACACATATAATATGTTCAACATTGTGTGCAACACATCTTACACTTTATTTGATGCATCTAGTTTAGTATTAATAAGTGCAATGCACGTAATGTTTTATGTGATGCATATAATGCTCGAGATTGACAAAAATCTAATTTTTTTAATTGATTTCAATTTGGCTTTTAATTTTGTTGATATTTCTAATGCATTTGCGATCTCATAATAATTCAAATGCATTAAATCTATCATTAACCATCATAATCTCTTTAATTTTGGCTTCAAAATTGAATTTTATTAAATTAAATGCTATTTTTTATTCAATTTATTTTCAATTGACATGATTGAAATCAAATTAAGTGTTGATCTATACTCTAATTGATGCTAAGGATATTAAAGTCTTTTAATTTTGGTTTTCATGATTAAATTAGTTGATTTTACAATTAAATCAATATAATTTTGCTTTATTATTCAATTAAATACTATTTTTAATTGATTTTATGTTTGTTGCTAACACAAGCCCTAATTGGATGTTGAATCAATTCTAAGTGATATTGAAAAGGATTTCAAAATCTTCCAATTATAATATGATTGATTTTGACTAAAAATGGATTTATTTTCATAATTGTACTTGTGTTTATTTCCATATTTGCACAAAATGTCAACATATTTTAGGGATTTAATCCTTGATTCATGTTTACATATGGTAGTGAATTGGTCAAAATATCCTGACATTCCTTTTATACCTTTATTTCCTTTTTTGATACTTTCCTTTTTCGAAACTTTCCATATTCATGCATTAGGACTTGTGCTACTCGAGGATGGTTCCTTAAGTGGAGATATTACTACACATCTCAAGTTTTTGTATAATTGAAAACCCTTTTGTAATAGAATAAGTCTTTATTTTATTAGTTTTTCCCTAAGATGTATTTATAATTTTATTCCCCTATGTATCCTCCATCTCTTTCATCCCTTTCATTGACCATTATTAATTTTTATTCATATGGATGTGTTTTATTATATTTGCTAGAATATATGCTATGTCATGCCATGTCATATGCCATATCACACATGACACATCATTATACCATGTCATAGACCACTATACCATGTCATATACCACTATACCATATCATATACCACTATACCATATCATTATGTCATATCATCTAAATGTTATATCACTATGCCATTGTGCCATGTAACTATACCATATCATCCAAATACCATATCACTATGTCATGTCATATGCCATTATATTATACTATACCATATCATCTAAATGATATGTTACTATACTATGTCATATGATATGTCACTATATCATGTCATGCATATTCCATATCATTATGCCATATCATACAAATGTCATGTCATACTTATACTATACTATTACTTCACATGCCATGCATATGCCATGTTATGCTATATCATCTCATATACCATACTTATATCATACAACTCTATATGTCATGCTACACTTACCATATTATGTAAACTCTATTATATCGTCATAATATATCATGTTGTGTGCTTACTTTATGCTATTGCTTGCTCACCTGCCTAGGATAATTAATCTAACTAAAATGGTAAAATTAAATATGGAAACTCTAAGAAAATAGATCTTCATCACCTGAACTCATCTTTGAAGGGTTTAACTTAGTACTAATATCATGGGTTAGTTGAACCAAATCTGGAACCATCCAGTGGTGACTCCCACTTTGTGACTCTTTTGAGTTTGTCTCATTCCTCGAGATAGCCCCTCAAGAAAATTGCACTTTTGCTCCAAGCCCCGGTACCATTTTTCATAAGTCTTGCTCTGCGTCACAATGAAAGCCTTGCCCACAGTCTCAAATAAAGTGCTTTTAAGACTTACTTTAAATAAAACTCTTTATGAGCTATAAAATGGTAGAAAATCAAAAATATCATACCTTAGAGTATTTGGTGGCAAGTGCTTCATATTAAGTACCAAGGTAATCTTCAAAATTTTGATTCTAAAATTGATAAAGGTATTTTTCTTGGGCATGCCACTTCTAGCAAATCTTATAGAGTTTTTAATAAAAGGACCTTAATAGTTAAAGAGTCAATGAATATTTATTTTTATATGATTAATCTAGTTATTCCAGGAAAAGGATGTTTATGAGGATGATGTAAGTATCTTTATGAATATTGAAGAAATCAATCAAGATAAAGGGAGTCAAAAAGAGAGAAATGGAAAGTCTTCCATCTCATTTTGCTACACCACATATCACTTATAACATTCTAAAGGATTGAAAATTCTACAAAGGACATCCTAAGGAACAAATTATTGGTAAGACATTAGAAAGGGTAATTACCAGATTAAAATTTAAAGAAATTCATAATAAAATTGTATTCATCTTTCAAATAAAGTCAATGACCATTAGTGAGGCTCTTAATGATGAAAATTAGATTCTTGTCATGTAAGAAGAACTCAATCAATTTAAGAGAAATAAGGTGTGGACTTTAATACTTAGATTTAACAACATTTTTTTATTGGTACTAAGTGGGTATTAAATATAAACTTGACAAAGAAGGTGTCATTACTAGAAATAAGGCTAGATTGGTTACAAAGAGATATATCAAGAAGAAGAAATTGATTTTAATGAAACATTTACACTTATTGTTGGTTTGAAAGTCACTTACATATTACTTATATATGCATCTTATATGAACTTTAAACTATTTCAAATGGATGTTAAGAGTGTCTTGTCAATGGTTTTATCAAAGAGGTTTATGTAGAACAACATACAAATTTTTAAAGCTTTAATTATCCTAGCCATGTTTTCAAATTGATCAAAACTTTATATAATTTAAAGCAGGCTTCTAAAGCTTAGTACAAAAGACTAGGTTTTTTTCTTCTTAATCATGGTGTTACAAAAGAGAAGGTTGATAGCACACTTTTCATTAAACATCATAAAAAGATATTTTACTCATTCAATCTATGTTGATAATATAATCTTGGTACTATTAAAGAAAATTTATGTGAGAAATTTTTTAAATGTATGCAAGGTGAATTTGAAATTAGCATGATGGGTGAATTAAAGTGCTTCCTTAAGTTGCAAATCAAACAACATTAAGATGAAATATTCATTAATCAACACAAGTATGTAAAAGAAATGTTAAAGAATTTGAATAGAAAAGCCAAGTCAAGCAAAATCCAAAGAATTTGAATAGAAAAAGCGAAGTCAAGCAAAATCCCTATGAGCACAACCACTATAAAGCTTTCACTTGATGAGGGTAAGAAAAATGTTGACCAAAAGAAATATAGAGGTATGATTAATAGCTTATTATATCTCATTGCTTCTAAGCCAAATATTATGTTTGTTATGTATATGTGTGCATGTTTTCAATCATCTCCCATAGAGTCTCATTTAAGTGTTGTCAAACATATTTTTAAATACTTAATTAACACTTCTCATTTTGGTTTATGGCATCCTAGGCAAATTTCTTTCAATTTACTTATATATTTAGATGTTGACTTTATTGGTAGTGTTCTTGATAAAAAAAGTACCTTGAGTACTTATCAATTTCTAAGTACTTGATTAGTTTCTTTGTTTAGCAAGAAATAACATTTTGCTTTATCCATTGTTGAAGGTGAATATATTTTTATTGATTATTATTATTATGCTCAAGTTCTTTAGATTCAATAATTACTTAGTGATTATGGTGTGCATATAAATCATATACCTATTAAATATGATAATACTTGTGACATAAACCTTTATAAGAATCTCATTCAACATTCCAGAAGTAAACATATTGATATTCATCATTATTTTTACATGATCATGTGCAAAAAGAAGACAGTATATTAGAATTTATTGATATAATACATTAAATTGTAAAAATTTTCACTAAGCCCTTATGTGAAGAGCATCAACATTATATTGGGCTTGAACTTAACATGATTAATGATGGTTTTCTATCTTAGTTTTCCTTATAATTTCTCAAGTTTCAAGCTTTCTTTAGGTTTAAAAGTTCTTCGCTATTTTTAAACTTTATATGATCAAGTTTTCATGGTAAAATTTCTTTTTTCATTATTGTATAGTCGTACATTATTCTAGTATGCTAGTACAAACCCTTAATGGCTCCCTATATTTTTCTTCCAATTCATGTATGTATAATTATAGAACCTATAGCACACTTGTATATACACCTTCTGTACAAATTATAATTTTTGTCAAATCTTACCATACCATCGTACATGGATTATGTACGCTTATGCATGATGATTTTTCTAAACTCGCTTTCTTCTCCTTACCTATTGTATTATCATACATGGATTGTGTGTGCTCGTACATGTAATTTGTTTTACAAATTTCCACTTTTACAATAGCCCTCTCATATGATCATACATCCCTTCTTGTATGAACATACATTTCTACAATCATAAATTCTAATTTTCTAATAAGTTATTTTATGGTCATATGCCTCTTAGTACGATTGTATATGATCTTAATTCTAGAATTTTAAATCCTTACAACCATATGTTTTCCATACATTTCATCCCATGTCTTCACTTCTCTAGCCATTTTTCTTTATAAACCTTTCAATTTTTCCCATTTTCTTATCTTTTCTCACTTACTCAACTCTTTTTCTTTCATTTTCTTCATTAAAACTGCTCATTCATCACTTTTTTCTTCCCTTATTTTCTCTTTTTCATTCCCTCTCATCATGTCAAGAGAAGGCTCCTTAAAATCAAAAGGGAAAGGCAAAGCCACTCCTTCAAACACCTATGTTGAGATCAGTATACTTATGGCTCCTCATGGTCTTATTGTTGCTAATTGGAAAGAGAAGCTCTCTTATAAGAAAATCCTCCCTTATTACTTTACTTATCTTGATACTTTTAAGATCATAGGTTTACAAAATGATGTAATAAATTTAGAGTAATGTATTTCTTTAGTTGTATATTTAATTCTGAATGTACATCTCTATTTATATATAAAGTTCTATCACTAATTTAGGAAACCTAACTCGAGTAGGATACAAATGAAAAAAAATAGGAAATATAAATAGAATAGGAAGTAGAACAGAATAAGGAAAGAATATGCTATCCTATTTTTACTGATAATCTTCTAATTTAGTCAACACTCCTCCTCAAGTTGGTGCATATATATCTCGCATGCCAAACTTGCACACTAATGTATGAAAGCTTCTTTTCTCAAGCCCTTTTATGAATACATCTGCTAGTTGTTCCCCTGATGCAACATGAAACAATTTTAGCACCCCACTTATTATTTTCTCTTTGATAAAATGTATATTAATCTCAATGTGCTTAGTTCGATCATGTTGAACTGGATTTTGAGCTATGCTAATGGCAATCTTATTATCACAATACAATGATAAAGTACCACCTTCTCCTAGCTTTAGTTCTTCCATAAGTTTCTTTAACCATAAAAGCTCACACACTCCTTGAGTCATAGCTCGATACTCAACTTTAGCACTTGATCTGGAGACAACACTTTGTTTTTTGCTTCTCCAGGTGACTAGATTTCCTCCTACAAGTGTACAATACCCTGTAGTTGATCTTCTATCATCTAGAGATCCTGTCCAATTAGCATCTGTAAAGCCTTCTATTTTAAAATTATCATTCTTAGTAAATAATAAGCCTTTTCCTGGTGCAGATTTTAAGTATCGTAGAATGCAGAAGACTGCTTGCATATGACTTTGACGTGGATCATGCATGAACTGGCTTACCAAACTAACTGTATAGGCTATATCTGGCCTATTATGAGACAAATGAATTAATTTCCTAACTAACCTTTGGTATCTCTCCTTGTCCATAATCTCTCCAACATCCAATTGCAATTTATGGTTGCTTTCAATTGGTGAATCTGTTGGTTTGCATCCTAGCATGCCAGTTTCATTTAATAGATCAAGGATATATTTTCTCTGACACACAAATATCCCTCTGTTGGATCTAGTCACCCCAATCCCTATGAAGTATTGTAGTTTTCCAAGGTCCTTGATTTCAAATTCTTGAGCTAGTTGAGTCTTCATCCGAGCTATCTCATCCTTGTCATCTCCTGTCATAACTATATCATCAAAATACACTATAAGAAGAGTTATCTTACCCTCATGATGCTTTATAAATAAAGTATGATCTGCATTACTTTGTTGGTAGCTGAATGAGACCATAGCTTTGCTGAATCTGTCAAACCATACCCTAGGAGATTATTTTAATCCATACAATGCTTTTTTCAGTCTACACACTTTGCCTTCTATTTTCTCTCCATTGAACCCAGGTGGGACCTCCATATACACTTCTTCTTCTAAATCTCCATGCAGAAATGCATTTTTGACATCATATTGTTGGAGTTTCGAGCCCAAGTTGACTACACAAGATAAGAGTATCCTGATAGTGTTCATTTTTGCAACTGAAGCAAATGTTTCTTGATAATCCACACCATGAGTTTGAGTGAATCCCTTGGCAACCAACCAAGCTTTGAATTGTTTAACTGACCCATCAGCCTTATGTTTCACCGTGAATACCGATTTGCAACCAACCAAGTTCTTGTCAATTGGAGGATCAATTAGTTCCCAAGTTCCATTCTTTGCTAAAGCATGCATTTCTTCCACCATAGCACGTTTTCAATTAGGATCCTTAATAGCATCCTTCCAATCCTGTGGAATTGATACAAAAGAAATAAACATGGTAAAGGCTCTATAGCCAGATGATAAGGAAGAGCAGGATACAAAATTAGAAATAGAATGTTTGGTACATGATCTTACGCCTTTTTAGAGTGCAATAGGAATATCTAAGTCATACTAATCAGTAATAGGCAAAGAAGACATACCAGGCACATTTTCACCAGGAGAGATATCCTGACATGTAGCAGATTGCATAATGTCTGTATTTGTAATTTGTCACCTAGAATATCTTTTTAAATCAGGCCTATCCAACCTGCCAATAGTCTCTTGCACATCATCCCTATTCTCAAGGCTAGGTTCCTCACTTTCCCCTTGATTAGAACTATCCTCTTTAATTCGAGTAGGTGTAGGTTCATCAACTAGCAACTCTTCATCATGAATCTCCCCCTGAAGAGGTGATAAAGTGGAAAAATAGAGTTCATGCTCATGAAATGTAACATCCATACTAACAAAGTGTCTTCAACTAGGTGGATGATAACATTTGTAGCCTTTTTATGTAAGAGAGTAGCCAATAAAGGCACATTTCAAGGATTTTGGGGTCAAGTTTGCTACCTGGTTTACAATGAACAAAACAAACACAACCAAAAACTCTAGGCGGAATAGAATGAGTGTTATGACCCAAAAGGGTTTGGAGAGGACTTTTAAAGTCAAGAACTTGCAGGGGCATATGATTTATAAGATAGGTGGCAGTTAAAATAGCATCCCCCCAATAAGATTTAGGAAGATTCATGGTGAAAAGTAAGACCTAGCAACCTCAAGCAAGTGTCTATTTTTCCTCTCAGTAACTCCATTTTGAGGACTAGTATAGGGACAACTGGTTTGATGAATTATACCATGGAAGTCTAAGTAAGAAGCAAATTGATTACTCATATACTCAGTACCATTATCAGTCCTAAAAATTTTAGGTTTTGCTGCAAATTAAGTATAAATCATTTTATGAAAGGATTGGAAACAAGAGAAAACTTTGGTTTTATATTTAAGTAAATATACCCAAGTCATGCAAGTACAACAATCAATGAAAGTGATAAACCATCGATTACCAGTTAAAGACAAAGTATGAGTTGGCCCCCAAACATCAAAATGGATAACAGAAAAAGGACAAGTACTTTGATTATTTCTCAAAGGATAAGAATTTCTTTTATGTTTAGAAGACTCACAAGCATTACAAACTAAGGTATCAATGATATCCTTTTGAAACAACTAAGGATATATGTTACACCCACGATAGAGACCCTAGGAGTTATACGTATAGAGATACCTAGGGATGTATGTGCACGTATCTTTATGTGAATGAGTATATGTGTATTCATATGGTAATGAATGTGTTTATATGCTTGACTGTGTGACGTCACCTCATTGGGAAGCGTGTCTTCTCGGTCGGATGAGGGATGACTTGTATTTGTGCTTAGGATTGTGTATTGAAGTGTTGCAGGGTTGCTAGACAGGTTTGGGTTGTGTAGGGATGAGTTAGGCTTGCCAAATAGGCAAGTTATGTGAGTTTAAGAAGTGGTACGGGCGTACATATAGGGCGTACGGTCATACGAGTCAGAGAGGAAACAGGGAACTGAGAGCCTTGAGTGCGTACGGGCGTACCACATGGGCGTACGGCCGTACCGCAACTCTCAGGAATTCAGTTGCTCTCAGGTGAACAGTGATTTTATCAGATGAACAGTACCCGTACGGGCGTACCAACGGGTGGTGCGGCCGTACCACTGCTCGAAGATTGTTAGGGTTGTCAGGCTTTTAGCGTCGGTACGGGCGTACCAATG